>JXCR01139463.1:283033-318553 GCA_002079205.1 Phalaenopsis hybrid cultivar
ATATATTTACCTGAATTAAATTCACTACATAAAATCTTATAAATAATTTTTGAAAATATTGAAATAGAGNATACTATAAATATAAATCATACCTCAGTATTGTAGGTATCTTTATCATTCTGAAATTTCTACAGGCCTTATCAAATTGTTACTTCACCTAGTCTGTAATATTAGGAGCTTTCTACACATATAAATCATTAGAGGAATTTCTGGGAAATGAAATTTTGAAATAAGTATATAAAAACTAAAACATAAAAATATACAACATTTCCTAACATAATTACAATGCTAAACAAAAGACAAAAATACTAAAATGAAAATAAATATCACATCGCATTACAATTCATAAAGTACTGAGAAACATCTACAACTTACACATGCACATTTCTACTACCACATTAAACATGTGAAACAATAAAATTATCTAAGTACAGTAAATAAAAGTCCAAATACATAAACATCCATTTCTCTTACAAAAAGATCACATAAAATAAAAATACAAACAGAAGTACATCAATTTCATTATAAATATCAAAATCCCAAGCTATTTCATTGTCGCCTTGATCAGCATGTGGATTGGGTTGATACTGAGTATATTGGGGGCATTCAGGAAATGTAACATCAGGCTCGCCTCTGTAGTGTCGGGCCTGAGCGTCATAATAAGCTATCTCAAAATCAGAATGCCTCTCCGGGTACTCACTATCATAATCATGTCGGCGTTCTAAACCTCCAATATTTTCTTTTATTAAATCTATGCTCTTCCTCTGCAAGGTCAACTCATTCATCAAATCTGTTAAGGTAGAGGAGCTAGAAGGAGGAGGAGGGTCATAACTTATAAAGGGGACATCTCTACTGGTAGAAGGTTCCTGACTCTTACTTCCAGTTCTCCATTTCTCATGGGATACATAAGTCTTTAAATTAGATTTACTAATAGGTTTCATAGGGTGAACTCATTCTTCCTCTCCAGCTTCCACTCTAGAAAGTTGGCAAAGTGTATAAATAAGTCCAGGATGTCCTAGACCTCCACTAGTTTCACTTCTTTCTATAGTCAATATATTCTTGAAAATAATCTTCCCCACATTTAAAATTTTATTATTTTGAATAAAAAATAATTCTCCCCACATTTATAGTTTTATTATTCTGAATACAAAAATTCAGAATAGCTCTATCTCTAGTTACCTCGATATGGTGATAAGTCGGTAACAGAGTAGAGGAAATGAAATAGTGTCACGCCTTAGAGGTGGCATTCAGCATGGAAAGCAGAAAAGTTTACCCGTTCTCGCTGCTTTATATTCCACGTTCCTTTATCATCAGTGAGAAAGTTAATCACATCATTGAGGGGGCCTTCTATCATACTAAACAATTCATAGTGGTAGCTATAAGAATCTGGGACTTCATAGAAAGTGTTAATGCGGGCGGCGGTAAATTCCATAAGAAATCCACGCACTTGTACAATTCCGTCTTCAGAATAAATCACATTGGCGTAGAACTCCACCACATTTGCATCGGCTTTATTTGTGGTGTAACAAAAGTTTTCCCACCTCCGTTTGGTAATAACTAGTTCAATTTCTCCTTCCGCACTCTCGAAAACTCGATCTTGTATACACATTTTTCCTTTAAGTATTGAAGTAAATCGAGTTTGAGCCATCACATTAACGAAGCATGAATCTTCGAACTCAACTCCTCTCCTTAGACGTGGAGCCATTTTTAATCTAATCAAATCAACAAAAATTCAAAAAATTACTTCTAATATGTAAATCATGACTTCCAATAGTAGTTCAAAGAGTTCAACATTAAGATCCATGAATTTCTTCCAGAATTTTCTTTACATTTTCAAATTTTCGGGTTTCTTCAATGTGGAAGAAATACATGGTGAAGATCAAATATTTTTAACTTGGAATGAAGCTCTTACTTAAGGAAGATCAAATCCGGTGTAAAAAAGCCTTGAAATCTTCTCCCAATCCAAGCTTTACCAAGCCCTAATTCGTAAATGGTGTTTTTAGGAGGAAGGGGATGATGAATAGTGGTGGTTGATCGGTTAAAATCACAGTTAAAGAAGTATTTTGGCAATCTCACAGACGGTGGGGTCGATTGCATCATCAGCGCACTCTATTATTTTTTTGAACCTAAGTCTTGGGAAATCCCCGCCGTCAGCGGCGTCGAGGGCGGCGTCGTGGGTGTCGTCGGCGGGCTCTATTGATTATGTCCAAATTCCATATTTTTGCGATTTTGATCAATTCTAAGCCTAAACGACATCCGTTTAATCTTTATAAACATAATTTTATACAGTTAAATGATGTATTTAACACATACAAATATTCACAAAACAAAACATCACATATATATATAAATTCTAAGGGGTACCATAGACGTTACATAACGCACCTAAATTTGGTATTTTCTCAATCTTAAAACATTAATTCAGCATTGCAATCCAAACCACAACACTCAAAACTCTGAAAATAAAACATCTTATGCTTAGTCTCAACTATACAGAGATCTATAAAGATAAATCTAAAGCAAAGAAAATATAAAGTTCAAATTTAAACAGACATAAACATAAAGGTAGCATAGTAGATCTACTACTCGTCAGATTCTGTGCTCGTTTCTCCTCTAAGATCACCCATTGATTGCACATGAATAAAGAGGTTGTAGAAGAGTCGGAAAGGAAATTCTTGCGTTGAATCCTCCTCATATGTCGTATCAAGCTATCTTCTAAATGTCCAGAGTGATCAAAATATTCTTTCATCCTCCAGTCTAAATGATCAAGGAAATCAGAGATATTATTAATTGCATTCATCACTTTTTTGTACCTCATTTTCCAATTTCTTGATTCGGCGTAGGATCACCAAAGATTTATCTGGAACTAAGGGTTGAACTGGCAGTGAATTCTGAGAAGATTGATCAACTATCATAGTCATGTCATTTTCATCTTCAAATGATGAGAATCTTTCAGTTGGGTCCAAAGGTTTCCAAGGTAGCAGTACCTTTTCCCAGTTTTCATAGGATACTTGGAACTGGCTGCAAAGTGAGAAAAATGTTGAAGGGTGTCCAAGCCATAAGTTGACCCGTGAACAATCAGACCTAAAACTGACTTCACAATTATAGATCCAATATCGATTGACAGTCCCCTTTGGATGCAGAAATTCAGAATGACACTTTCTTTAGAAACTTTACCAACTTTCATTTTCGGTAACAGTTTTGCAGAAATGAAGAAGTGCCAGTGTTTAGAGATTGGATTCAAAAGTGTTGAAGAAAAACTAACATATTCTTACTCTCGCATTTCCCAATCGTCAGTTTCGTCCGTCCAATATTGGTAAATTTCATTCATCTGGTTTCTCGTTGGGACAAAATTGGAATAGCGGCAGACAGGAATATTCTCTATCATATATAACTCATTGATCCGTGCAGGATTGAAAGTAATCCATCTCCCTCATACATAAAAAACTCCTTGGTTGATTCCATGTAAATTTGCATAAAGTTCTTTTACCACAAGAACTATCACGGCGGTAGTAGTGTAGCACAACACTTCCCATCTTCACCGCACTATCATTTCTTTAATATCCGTCATGGCATTATTCAATCCACGATTCACGAATCTTCGTTCCTTGATTAATCTTTTCTTTGTCAGCAACTTGTTGAAGATTCGCTGCGCTTCCGCACTAATGAACTTTTGCCGATTGAAAACTCGCATTATGGGATTATCAGGGGAATTTGATGTCATAGGAATGAAATTAACAGAGCTTTTCTTCGTTCTTGGGGAGAAAATATGAACTAGAGTTCGAATTTTTTAGTTTAAAATGACTATTCCCGCCCAAAAACTGTCAAAAATCGCTCATCGGACATAAGAAACCGCCTCTCATCGGTCTCGCGGTCGGCGGGCTTGAGGGCGCCGTCGGCGCGCCTCTGTATTAATTTTGTCTGGACTCTAGGGAAAAACCAGCCTTCGGCGCCTTTGAAGGCACCGTCGGCGCCCGTGGCAAAATTTTTACAGTTTCGCTCTGGTCCGAATGCGTTTCAATTTTTCTTTATGGATCCAATTTTTAAGATGTTTTAAGGGTAAATAAGAGTAGTATTGCTTAATACTATGATAAACTAGCAATAAATTCAAATAACAACTACTATAATTGCAAATAAAGTAAAGATAAATATGGGTTGGCTCTTATAAAGCACTTGGTTTAACGTCGTCAGCCCGACCTGTTCAGGTGTTATTCAGGTTAACTAATCATTAAAACCTCTTTAAAATTTAGTCTGTTACTCTCATAATATGGTTTTAATCTATGTTCATTTACTTTAAATCAATTTCCCGTTTTCTGATCTTCAATTTCAACAGTTCCGTAAGTATAAACTTGAGTGACAGTGAATGGCCCTAACCAACGAGACTTCAATTTCCCAGGAAATAATTTTAGCCTTGTATTGTAAAGCAAAACTTCTTGTCCTGGTTCAAAGTTCTTTTGGTTAATCTTTCGATCATGCCATAACTTAGGCTTTTCCTTATAAATTTTGTCATTATCATAAGATTCATTTCTTAATTCTTCCAATTCATTTAATTGTAACAATCTCTTCTTACCAGCATCTTTCAAATTATGATTGAATTTTTTAATCGCCCAATATGCTTTATGCTCCAATTCTACTGGCAAGTGACAAGTCTTTCCAAAAATTAGTCTGTTTCCAATAGGAGTTTTATAAGCAGTCCTATAAGCCCATAATGCAGTATCCAATCTAGTGGACCAATCTATTCTACTAGGGTTTACAGTCTTTTCAAGTATTTGTTTAATCTCTCTGTTAGAAACTTTAGCTAATCCACTAGTTTAAGGGTGATAAGCACTAGAGATTCTATGAATAATATTAAATTTTTGTGCCAATCTTTAAATATATTTATTCCTAAAATGGGATCCTCCGTCAGTAATAATCATCCTAGGCATTCCATATCTAGTGAAAATATTTTTCATTAAAAATCTTGAGACACTTTTAGCATCACAACGAGGTAAAGCTTGTGCTTCAATCCACTTAGAAATGTAGTCTACAGCTTGTCACAGCAAAGTAAAGCTTGTGCTTCCATCCACTTAGAGACATAGTCTGCTGCAATTAATATATATAAATTCCCAAATGAAGGAATAAATGGTCCCATAAAATCTAATCGCCAAACATCAAAGATCTCAACTTCCAATATGAAATTTAGAGGCATTTCATTTCTTCTAGATATATTGCCTAATCGTTGACATCGATCACAAGTTTTTATATATCTATAAACATCTCTAAATATAGTAGGCCAATAAAATTCAGCTTGTAAAACTTTATAAGTAGTTTTATCGCTCCCAAAATGTCCTCCAAATTCAGAATCATGACATTTTTGAATGATGAGTTCATTTTCTTCATAAGGTACACATCTCTTCATAATCAGATCCTTACATTGTTTATATAACTAAGGCTCATCCAAAAAATATGCTATTGCATCATGAATGAATTTCCTTTGTTGTTGCAATGTCAGCACAGGTGGCAAAATATCACTTACAATATAATTAACAATATGAGCATCCATGGTATTTTCCACTCACTAACAATATAAAGTTGTTCGTCAGGGAAACTGTCTGTAATTTCTTTATTTGTATTAGATAATTCATGGTTTTCTAATCTTGACAAATGATCAGCAAATTGATTATCAATTTCCTTTCTATCAAAAAATATAAGATCAAATTCTTGTATTAATAATATCCATCTAATCAACCTTGGTTTGACATCCTTCTTTTGCATCAGATATTTAATAGCTGAGTGATCATGTGCACAACACATTTAGCTCCACTAAATAAGATTGAAATATGTCTAAAGTATATACTCCAATTAAATAAGATCAAAATTTGTCTAATACGATGGCGAGTAGAACTTTTTCAGTAACAGTATAGTTAATTTGAGCATCATTAAGAGTTTTACTAGCATAGTATATCACTTTAAAAANAATGGCTAGTAGCTCTTTTTCAATAACATTATAGTTAATTTGAGCATCATTAAGAGTTTTACTAGCGTAGTATATCNTACAGTCTTCTAAAGTATTTGTTTAATCTCTATATTAGAAACTTCAGCTAAACCACTAGTTTGAGGGTGATAGAAAGTAGAGATTCTATGAATAATATTAAACTTTTCTGTCAATCTCTGAATATATTTATTCCTAAAATGAGATCCTCCGTCAGTGATAATCACTCTCGACATTCCGTATCTAGTGAAAATATTTTCAATTAAAAATCTTGAAACACTTTTAACGTCACAATGAGGTAAAGCTTGTGTTTCAATCCACTTTGAAATGTAGTCTACTGTAATTAATATGTATAAGTTCCCAGATGAAGGAATAAATGATCCAATGAAATCTAATCCCCAAGCATCAAAGATCTCAACTCTAACATGAAATTCAGAGGCATTTCATTTCTTCTAGATATATTGCCTACTCGTTGGTATCGATCACAAGTTTTTATGTATCTACAAACAACCCTAAAGAGAGTAGGGCAATAAAATACAACTTGTAAAATTTTATAAGCAGTTTTATCAATCCTAAAATGTCCACCAGATTCAGAATCATGACATTTCTGAATGATTAGTTCAGTTTCTTCATAAGGTATACATCTTCTCATAATAAGATCCTTACATTGTTTATATAAATTAGGTTCATCCAAAAAATATGCTTTCGCATCATGAATGAATTTTCTTTGTTGTTGCAATGTCAGAATAGGTGGCAAAATATCACTTACAATATAATTAATAATACTAGCATACCATGGTATTTTCCACTCATTAATATTATAAAGATGTTCATCAGGGAAACTTTTTGTAATTTTATTGTCGGTCTCAGATAATTCATGATATTCTAATCTCGACAAATGATCAGCAATTTGATTATCAGTTCCCTTTAAAAACCACAAGATCAAATTCTTGCATCAAAAGTATCCATCTAATCAACCTTGGTTTGACATAATTTTCTAATCTTGACAAATGATCAGCAATTTGATTATCAGTTCCCTTTCTATCAATAAAACAAGATCAAATTCTTGCATAAAAAATATCCATCTAATCAACCTGGGTTTAGCATCCTTCTTCAATAATATCCATCTAATTAACCTTGGTTTGGCATCCTTCTTTTGCATCAGATATTTAATAGCAGAGAATCCATCTAATCAACCTTGGTTTTGCATCCTTCTTTTGCATTAGATATTTAATAGCAGAGTGATCAGTATGCACAACACATAAAATTTGATTATCAGTTCCCTTTCTATCAATAACCACAAGATCAAATTTTTGCATCAAAAGTATATCAACCTTGGTTTAGCATCCTTCTTTTGCATTAGATATTTAATAGCAGATTGATCAGTATGCCTTAACCTTGGTTTGTCATCCTTCTTTTGCATCAGATATTTAATAGCAGAGTGATCAGTGTGCACAACACATTTAGTCCCAATTAAATAAGATTTAAATTTGTCAAAAGCATACACAATAACTAGTAATTCTTTTTCAGTAACAGTGTAGTTAATTTGAGCATCGTTATATAACTTTAAAAATTTTATCGTACCTTTGTTCAAGAACGCTCCAATAGCATAATCATTAGCATCACACATTAGTTTGAATGGTTTCTCCCAGTTAGGTGAAACTATTATAGGGGCTGTGATTAACTTTTATTTTAATAACTCAAAGGCATTTAAACAGTCTTCAATAAACTCAAATTTCTTATCATTTTTTAAAAGTTGGCATAGAGGTTTAGTAATTTTTTAAAAATCTTTAATATAACGCCTATAAAAACCAACATATCCAAGAAAACTTCTAACCCCTCTTACATTATTAGGAGTTGTTAATTTAGATATAACTTAAATTTTTGCAGGGTCTGCTTCCATGCCATTTTTTAAAATTTTATGTCCTAACACAATTCCTCCTGCAAACATAAATTGACATTTCTCCCAATTTAGAACAAAATTAGTTCTTTCGCATAACTCCAATACTTTTTCAAGATAATTTAAGCATGCGTCAAATGATGTTCCAAATACAGAGAAATCATCCATAAACAATTCTAATCCATCATCAATTAACTTACTAAATACAGACATCATACATCTCTGGAATGTTGCAGGTGCATTACATAATCCGAAAGGCATTCTCCGAAAAACATAAATTCCAAAAGGACTAGTAAATGTTGTCTTTTTTTAATCCTCAGGAGCAATAGGAATTTGATGGTAGTCGGTATATCCATCTAAAAAACAAAAATATTTGTGCCCAGCAAGTCTATCTACTATTTGGTCTAGTATATCCATCTAAAAAATAAAAATATTTGTGCCCAACAAGTCTATCTACTATTTGGTCTAAGAAAGGGAAAGGGAAGTGATCTTTCCTGGTGGCAGTGTTTAATTTTCTATAATCAATGCAAATATGTAAAGCGAAGTGATCTTTTCCAGTGGAAGTACGCCACCCAGTAATTTGTCTGATAGGTATTAATTCATTATTATCTTTTGATTCAACAATCACTCCTCCTTTCTTAGGAACACAATGAATTGGACTTACCCAAGTACTGTCTGAAATAGGATATATAATTTCAGTGTCCAACCATTTCAAAATTTCCTACTTGACTACTTCTTTCATCATTAGATTTAATCTCCTTTGTAGATTAACTCTTGGTTTATATTGTTCATCTAATATAATTCTGTGCATACAGATCGAATGACTGATTCCTTTAATATCAGCTAAGGTCCAACCAAAAGCTTTCTTATATCTTTTTAATGTATCCAAAAGTCTTTGTTCTTGCAAATCATTTAACTCTGAAGATATAATAACAGGTAATGTAGATGAGTTTCCTAGAAACACATACTTCAAGTGGTTAGGCAATATTTTCAGCTCAAGTTTATGTGATTTTATAATTGACGGAACTAGATTCTTATCAGCATTTATTGTAATATACAGCATCTCAAATCTTTCCTGAACATAATTTAATTCTTCACTTTCTATTTCATCCGAAATAACTTCATCTTTGTCTTCAAAATGTTCTTTCTCTTCAAAATGTTCTTTAAAATGCTCGTGCAATAGATGTTCACTAATTTCATGCGAAAATATTCATTATCTCTTTCAACAACAGGGTATTCTATAGATTTCGCAATGTTAAAGTCACTTCTTGATCGTTAACTCTCATAGTTAATTCTCCCTTTTGAACATCTATAATAGCTTTTCCAGTAGCTAAAAAAAGTCTCCCTAAAATTATAGGTATTTCTTTATCTTCCTCCATATCTAAAATAATGAAATCCATAAGAAAGATAAATTTATCAACTTTTACTAACATATCTTCTATAACTCCTTTAGAATAAGTAACTGAATGATCCACTAACTGAAGAGTTACAGAAGTAGGTGAGACTTCTCCTAATCTTAATCCTTTAAAATTGATAGAGGCATAGGATTAATGCTGGCTCCCAAATCACATAAAGCTCTTCCATAAAGTTTTTCACCGATAGCACACGGTATAGTGAAATTACCTGGNCTTTTTTTTTCTTAAGAAGAAGAAAATTGGGGTGTACAGCTTTATTTTTTTTTCTTATATATTGTTACAAAATTCAAAATTTTATTTTGTTAGAGTAAATTTAGTTCATTCATGCTGTTTAAACTATCTTCTGACATCAATTTCTTATCATAAGCATCAGATTTATTCCAGCTATTAGGCTTGACTTTATCATTATCATTTCTCCATTGCTGATTCTTAGTAATTCAATTTTTTTATCTGTCCTTCACATGGCTGCGTTTTCTCATTTGTTAAATGTCTTCAGATCATTGATAATTTTTAATTATTTTATCTAAAATCTGGTCTTTTTTAATTCATCCTTTATAATTTTTTTTAAGTTTTTTATATTAACTCGGCAAGTTTCATCATAGCAAATCTGCCTTCCTAAAGTATTCTAATGCCCAATGCACAATTCATGCAAAATAGTCTTGAATCACTGGTAATCCATGTCAACAAACAGCAACTCTTGCACGAAATAATAAATTATATTTAAAAATAAGAATCAAATCATACAATTAAAGAAATTGGTTAATTCTCCGTCTAATCAAATCGGTAGATTCACTGGTTGAGCAACCTTAAATTTAACTTTTTTTTTTCCCTCTTGTCAAATAACTTGAATCCCTTCATATATTGCAGATAATTGCAGAAATTATTGGCACGTATTTCATAGTCTTCGCTGGCTGCGCTTCAGTGACAGTGAACAAGAGCACAAAGGGAACTGTTACCTTTCCTGGGATATGTGTCGTGTGGGGTTTGGCAGTCACTGTAATGATATACTCAGTCGGCCATGTCTCCGGGGCACACTTCAACCCAGCCGTCACCATTTCCTTTGCCACTTGCAGGAGATTTCCATGGAAGCAGGTCTACTCATCATAATCATCATAAGAAATTTTGATTAATTGCAGTGCTATGATGAAACTTATTGAAAAAGTAGAGTTCTTTCAGGTACCAGCTTACATTGCAGCACAGGTGTTGGGATCAACTCTGGCAAGCGGTACGCTCCACCTTCTATTTGGCGGTAGCCGAGAGCTCTTCGCTGGAACGATTCCGACGGGCTCCAATATCCAGTCTTTAGTTTTGGAGTTCATTATCTCTTTCTACCTCATGTTTGTAGTTTCCGGTGTTGCCACTGATAGCAGAGCTGTAAGTCATCATTTCACTTTTATACAACATAAATTAAAAAATTTCATTTTGACAAGCAATTTTTTGTTGCAGATTGGAGAACTTGCAGGAATTGCAGTGGGATCCACTGTGCTGCTAAATGTTGGCTTCGCTGGGTAAAATTTTACAATGTTGCTTTTCGCTGAACTTCAATATAATCCTTCTTATTTGGTTGTAGGGAAGGAGAGAAACTGATTATAATCTTTTTCTTTAAATTTGTCACTTTTGATGACAGGTTAATATCTGGAGCATCGATGAACCCTGCCAGGAGTTTGGGGCCAGCGATAATATCGAACCGCTACAGATCGATATGGGTTTATATGCTTGGTCCAATTTGCGGGACAATTGCTGGGGCTTGGGCTTATAATCTAATTCGTCACTCGAACAAGCCATTACGCGAGCTCACGAAGAGTGGCTCTTTTCTTAAAAGCTTGAAGATAAATAGTTCAAAGTAATGTAGTGGCTATGTTTAGATTGCACAATTTATTGAAGCAAACTATGGTTTAAGTTCCATAGAAGCAAATATTAGAGTTGTAATCTGATGATTTTTTAATCAATTGATGCTAATTTCTCAAGAATCAATGTAGTTGATGACAGATGGAAGGTGCCCCTAAAACAGCTTGTTTCAAGTGATCATAGATAAGGAGCATTTTTTTGTCTTGTGGTTGGATTGATATTTTAATTTTATGTTGTAGGCAAGAAAAATAATTTATTTTGAACATCATGAACAAAAATATAATTAGAAAGAAATAAGTTAATGAGAAAATGCAAGATATTTGTGCAGGCCAATTATTTAATGCTAATGGGACTATTGTACATTAAAATATTTTGATTTAATTTAATTTCAATTTCATGTAGATGCTCATATGTATTAGGTCAAAGACACTCAAGTCATGATTGAAGTCAAAGTATCAAATTAGGGTAAAATAACTCGCATTTATTTTACAATTTTTTTATTATCTTACATATTCATCTAGTTTTTTAAAAATTATATAACCAATTGTTTTATTGATATAATAGTATTTTCATGGCAAACTGCTTTTCCATACAAAAAGTTTTTAAGAGAATTTTTCATATTGATGAAGGAAAACTCACACTCATCTTCCTTAATTTTTTTCCACTCAACCACAAGCTCAACATTATATTGAATTCCTACTCCAAAGAAAAATTCAACCAAATTGTATTAAAATTAGATTTAATATATTAGCAATTAAACATATTTGCATTTGGCTATTTTAAGACTATTATGAAATTCATCATAATTGTTTTTGCATAGTATATTTTTTAAATCTTTTTATTGAAATAAATAAATACTATAAATTGTAATAATCATGATAACAACCAAGCCATTTTTGAATTTTATCCTCACAGAATTGGGTCAAATTTTACGTTGATTTCAATATAAAATGTGAGAAAAAGTTTATATTTTGTTAAGACAAAATATGTATAAAGTTGAAATGAAAGTCCTCCTAAAAATATGTGTTTAGTTATAGGTTTTGCAAAAACTGCGAATAGAATGAATTGTTAGATTTAACAACTCTTATTGTGAATCATGAAAATTCACCCTCTTAGAAAAAATGATTTCATAATTTAAGGTTTAGATGTGAGGAAGACTACAACAAATTATGTTTTTTATTATTAAATGAGGAGACTAGAATAATAACTTCCTAAAAGGAAGCAACAAGAAGTTGTAAGTAGATCGATCTAATATACTTAAATCCACTAAAAAAAGGATATTTGAATACCATTTTAATTGATAGAAATATAATAACACATAAATATCCCAAGCAACATATGAAATTCCATAACAGCTCATACATGTCATGAAAGTACACAACAACAACAAATCATACTCCATGACACATAACTGTCAAATAAACATCCAAAACAAAAACCATGATGGATTATGCATCCTCCTCATCGTCCTCCTCCATAGGCTCAGTTGTATCGTCGAACAACTCAAATGGTGGAGCCTCTAGGACTCCTCTACTCCCTCCGGTACAACTCTTGTTGGGCCACAAAGTACTAGTGTACAGAAAACCATATTGTTCCTAGTGCTAGACGACATAAAAATATGAGTGCTCATGTAAATCATGTAGTTGTGGTCACATGATGTTGAGTCCTCTTTTAGGGTTTCAAGGCATTCAAAAATAGAAGTGATTGACGTAGTGGCCATGGTCAGGATGTGGTCGGCTTGAAGGAACTCTCTCTTCTCTCTTATGCAGACTATCTATCATAAGAGAAAATAATGGCCTTAGTAGTGGTTTTTATAGGGTCGAGTTGCTCCTCCCGTTTCTTCCCAATAACCTCTGCATTAGCTGAAAAAGGTGTAATAAGGCTAAGGTGGCTCAATCCTAGTATGGTATGCCCTCTAATGATGTGGTTGATAAAACTGGAAATGACAGTCACCATATTAATTGACTTACCTTTTTAGATGTAGTAATTGAGGATGGTTTGATCCTTAGTGACTTCAGTTGGGTTGGTGGTGGGTATGAGTCTCATAGATATGAAATACTGTCAGGATTTTGACTCTTTATTCATAACAGTGCAAGTGAAATTAACAATTTTATCTTCCCTAATTTTCCATTGGGTGTTAGAATCAGTGAAACAATTGGTAGTTTCATGATATTCATGAGCCATGTAATTAGAATATTCATAGTATGGGACATTGACTAGTTTAAGGATTGTGTTGATGGTTTAAGGGTGAAAGGCTAATCATTTTCCCCACATAATGACTTTCTCGTCCATTGGTTCTTGTTGGCATCAATTAGTAGTGTTGCATAGGCAGGATGTCTATTTGAGGATATAGAACTATGCTTCGCTTCCCACTATCAAAGATATCCCATCAAAACTCCTGGTATGTGCCCTGAGCACGAAATCAGGACTAGTACCGACTTGGCCACACCCAAGGAAATTCATTAGAATTTGTTGTTAGCCCTGACTCTAGACAAGTTCTATGTCCTTTCTGAGGTTGAGAAACCCAACTCAATCTATCTGGCGCATTTTGAAGCCCAGGTTAGTCGCCAAGATCTCCCACGCGCATTTTGAAAAAATTCAGATTCGGATTGATTTTATCCCTGCGGAGGTTTGAGGACCTCGTCGGCTCCAAAAGCCCCAATTTGAAACCTATGAAATGTGAGTTTTGGTTGTAATCTAGTGATATGCAATTTTTTGTGGCTTCAAAATCGATGAGGACCTTCTTACGATCATCCGGGCAAAAAGTAGAGTTTGAGACACCATACCTACATCGAGGTCCAAGATGATCGTTGGTGATGATTTCCTTGAAAAATAGCTGACCAAAATACTCATTTTTTATGTTACAAGTATATATTTTAGTCATACATATGCCCTCATAACTTAAGATCGAAGAAAATTAGGATTTCAGGCTAAATCGGTGCTTAGGCACCCACAAATGCATTTTAGAGGTTTTTCAAGATGCATGGGAAAGTAGGTGCCAGCCTATTGGCACCTAGGTGCCAATTTTGGGTGTTTAGGAGCCTCAGAAATAGTCCTTTTCCAAGCAGCGGGAAAGTAGGCGTCAGAGCGCAGACCCAAGTCGCGACGTTTAGGTGCCAGTTTAGTTTCTAGATGCAAATTTTTTTTAATTTTTTGAGTTTTTATTTTTATCCCGACACTTCCCCCCCATGCAGCTGATATTTAAGATCTCATTGGGCATGGGGAGATTACATGGGCGAGGTAAAAAGTGAGGAAATCATGCCACCTTTTGACTATTTTTGGAAGCTTCCCAAAAGATTAATCGTGGTAAAAATCAGAGGCAAAGCTAGTAAGGGGGCTTGAAGCTTGGCTAGGAATCTTTCTTCTGCCATCTTCTACTCATTTCTCTTATCCCTGAGGGATGGTACTTGGAACAAGGGAGGAGAACTTGGAGTTTCTTTAGGAGAGAACTTCTTAAAGCAATGTTTTGAGGAAGGCTCCTCATCTTCCTCAAGGAGAAAGACCAAGGGGGTGGGTCTTCCAATTTCTTCTTCATCTTCCTCCTCCCTCCTTTTCTTCGGCGAATTCCTTTTCTCTGGTGAACTCCTTTTCTCCACTGAACTCTCTTCTCTCTAGAAAACTCCATTGGACTCCACATTCTCTTATTTCATCTAATTCAAGAAAAGGGCTGTGAAAGCTTCATCCTAGCTTGGGAGAAGCTCATACGCCGACAAACTCGCCATTCTCTTTTGCAACAAAGGAGAGCTTCATCCTTCTTTACATAAAGAAATCCTCAGCGAATTCCACCATCTATCGGTGAGGAGAGTGTCTTCCTTACTTTCGAGAAGAAGCATGGAATTTTGGAGCATCGTCATTTCTCCTAAGTTAATGCGAGCTTCTCCCGGAGCAAAGTTGGACTTCGGTCAACCCTCACATAGGTGATGCACTTGTTCCCTTGTGTTTATTCTTTCCTTAGCTAGCCTTAGGATTTTGTTAGAGAATGATTAAGGCTCATTGTTATTTTCCTAAAGTAAGTCGCTAGGATAGGACTACATCGTGGACAAATCTCCTATGAATCTAAGTGACCTTGCTTGTTAAAACCTTAGAACCATAAAAGGTCGGAATCCATATTTCCCCCGGCTTTAGTGTTTCCATCCTTCATCGGAAGGGTTAGAATATTTGAAGTTTGCAGAATGGATAAATCTCTGTAGCTTGTCCATTTTATGAAGTTGTGGAGAGTTGTAGGATGGAAAAAGCTTTATTGCTAGTCTATAATTGGTGAACTTTTCCTTTGAGAAATCAGAGAGACAAATTGCCCAGGCTCTTGGCCAAAAGCTAAAGGCTGCTATGTCACATATCCATACATGGAAACCTATGTACCAAAGCAAGGATGCTAGGGTGATTAAGGCTTGCAATAGAACACGGATTTTTGCATATGCATGTATGTTTGATCACAATTGCATGTATCACTTTGATCTAACCGGCCACCCCGGCCCGATCAATTGACCACTTAGGTTCGATCGGCCACCCCGACCCGATCGACTGATCACTTATGTATGACCGGCTGCCCCAGCCCGGTTGACCGGCCACTTAGATCTGTTTGACTACTCTAGCCCAATCAACTGATCACTTTGATCTAGTTGGTCGCTCTGGCCCATACAGACCCCATTGGTCATGACATCTAGTTTACCGCCCTGTTCAAACTAATAGGTAAGTGGCCAACTTCACTTGCATAGTAGTGTGCTTTTCATGTGTGCTTGCATCCTTTATATTCTTAGCATAATGTGTTCGAATTTCAACCTTGTATTTCATGAAATTTTAAAATTTTTGAATGTTATGTTATATGATACTCATTTGCATTAAGAAAATTTAAATCTTTTATCCTTGGCACATGCCTACATTTGGTGTCTCAAAGACCATCGACACTCGTGGTATCATCTCAAGCATACGCCACTATGTATGTGCGTTTGATATTAGTATTTTTGTGGTGAATGGCGACCAGCAATGCTAGTCCGTTGGTGTGTGAATTTTCTATATGGAGTGCATATCATCACGTCTCTTGTGGAGTTACACTTGAACGCCACAAGTATTTTCACGTTGTATACACAGTTAGGGTTGTGCCTTAGAGCCTCATAGCCCATTGAGAGCACAACATATTTTCCCTTAAGTTTTTCATTCGCATGATTGGTGATCTTTTATGTCATATGCTTGTACTTGCATCCGCATGTGTGTTTTGATAATGAGCTATACTCACTAGGTGAGTGATCCTATGTCGATTGGAATATTTTAACAAGTATTGTTTATCTGGTGGATCCCAGAGAGCAATGCAAGTTAAAGCATCTAGATTGACATATGTACAACTATGCTAAAGATTCAACAGATCTAACTTATGTCATCTTGTATTTTACGGGTCTACAATTAATGACTCTATTTTAAAATTAAAAAAAATTATCTTTCTACCTATGCAACTCATTATAATTTTAAAACTATTAAAATAGCAAACTATGTCATATGTGAGCCCAACTCCTTTTAAAATCCATCTTGGGTGATGTTTGTTATCTTTACGACAAGGCCAAAAATTTTAAGGTTAAATCTTTAAGACCATGTCATATGTACATAATTGGAAATTTTACCATGAGCACTTAGATGCTGGTTATGACACTTTTTGTTAGATGGTTTGCTAGGCTAAGGCTAGGATACTAAGTAGTATTTTTACGTCTGGTTATAGTTCTTTGCTAGTTTGGTTTCTCTTGTCTTCGCTTGTGCTTTGGTGTGTTTACTGAGGGTGGACATGTGAAATAGTATATTCATGCCTAAATATACACACACAAGGGGGTAAGAAAGGGGGAGCAATGTCAAGATTTACAAATTAATCATTTCTTTCAAGTGCTACTATAAGTTCCCTCTGCCAGACATGACTCATATGTGTTCATGTTAACCCATGCTAACATTCTTTTTTCAAGTCGAGTCCTTTATTTTTCTTTTATCATGTATTTGATAGAGTCATTGATTGATTTCGTATCAAAAATAAGGTGTGAGCATGGGTTCTGGGGCATTTGAAATAGGAATCACGTGACGGGATTAGGAGCTGCAGCTCATGTACGGTACCTTAATTCCAAATTTGATATTATTGTATAGAATTAGGTCCAAACATGTATATGTGGAGTCCAATCACCTTTACTGTTTTCATGGGAGATGTTGTTGACCTAATTGTGTCGGTCTGCTTATTATTTTGATTGGCTTGATTGTTTTCTTTAGTAATTATTTTTTTCATGTTTCTTTCTACTTGTTATTTGTCTAAGATTGATCATGAAAAATAATATAGGCCCATTAAGGACCATAAAATTCTAAACTTTCCACAAAATCTTAATAAAAAATATTAAGATTAATTAAATTTTAGAGTTAAAGTATTTTGAATTTTTCAAACCTGTACTTTACTTTTTGGCATGGTTTTTAAGTTGATTTTAAAATAGTTTGCATAGCATGGATATCACCCAAATCATTCTAATAGGGCCTTCATGTCATAGGATTGTGGTAGACAACTGCATCATATTCATATACTTGAGAAGAAGTCCTGTGCTTCTCCATGCCTAACTTGGCTAAACATAAACTTTTACTTAGGAGGCTGTCTAGTATGACTTGAGTGTTACAAGCATCCCTGATCTAGATGGGGTATAAGTCTTTTATGCGAAGTGTTTCCAGCTTTTTAGTTGATTCCGCTTCTTTCGAGCGACATCTCTCTAATTTCTCTTGGCGAGCGTAAGCTCCATCTCTTTGAGCTCTACCTGTTTAAGGTAAAAAAAGTAGAGTTTTCTTCCTTTGACTATAGGGCTACTGAGACTTCCTTGGACAACGTAATTCACATATTGCTGACAAGGAGCCCTTGGTTGTGTTTGATCGTCTACCTTCATAACCTGGTAGATTTAATATGAGATCAATGAGAATTTTCCTAATGAACAACTGTTTGTTATTAATGAATGACGTATTTCATGGTATGCTGAAAATAAATTTCATAGTTAGTGATATTATATCATATGGTCTGACATGTCATCAATGGAAGAGATTCATCTATGACGCCAGATATTACTTTTGGGACGACCCATACCTTTATATAAAATGCAAAGACCAGGTGATTGGGAGATGTTTACCCATAGAAGTCCTTAAAAATTATTATGAAATGTCATGATTTTGAATGATATTTTAGAGTTGATAGAACTACTTTTAAGAACCTACAATCTGAATTTTATTGGTCTACTTTCTTTAGAAATGTGAATGAATATATTAAAACTTGTGATAGATATCAGAGAGTAAGTAATATTTCTAAGCTTAATGATGTGCCCTTTAATTTTACTATGGAGGTTAAAATTTTGTATTTTTGGGATTTAGACTTTATGAGTCCCTTTGTACCTTCGTTAGGAGCTTTTTATATTTTGATAGTTGTGGGTTATGTCTCAAAATGGATTGATACAGCGACTCTTCTAAATTGTGATGCTCAAAGTGTAGCAAAATGCTTAAAGAAGAATAATTTTAGTAGATTTGGTATATCTAGAGTAATCATTAGTGATGAGGGAGCCACTTTAGGATTAGAAAGATAGAAACATTAGTTAGAAAGAATGGAATTAAACATAAGATTTTCATAGCATATCATCCTCAAACAAGTATTTTAGAAGAAGTATCCAACAGAGAAATCAAAAGGATTTTAGATAAAGTTGTCAATCCTAATAGAAAGGATTGGTCTTTGAGATTAGATGATACATTGTGGGCTTATAGGACTGGTTATAAAACACTTATAGTAATGTCTCTATATAGGCTCATATATGGCAAAGCTTGTCACTTATTAGTGGAATTAGAACATAAGGCTTATTAGGTTGTTAAGAAGTTCAATTACAATATGAAGAAAGCTCGTGAGAAAATATTGCTAAAGTTAAATGAATTTGATGAAATTAGACAAGAATCTTATGAAAATGCAAGAACTTATAAAAAGAAGATGCAAAAGTGACACAATCAAAAGATTCTTAGGAAAAATTTTTAGCCTGGATAAAAGGTTTTACTATATAATACATGATTAAAATTTTTTTGTAGAAAACTTAAGTCCATGTGGTCAGGACTATTTACTGTAGTAAAATTTTATCCTTTTAATGCAATTGATATTAAAGATTCTAAGAGTTGTAGGGTATTTAAATTGAATGGACAGAGACATAAAACCTACTTAAAGGGAGAGACATCAATGATTATTGAGATTTTAATGTTGGGTCAACCTCTGTAAATATCTGGATTCATCGGGCCAAGGACATTAAATAAAACATTCTTGGGAGACAACCCAAGTTTGTATTTGTGTTAGTAATTGTTGTTTGTTATTGTGTAGATTGTTTGTACTTGTGTGTTAATGTTTAGGTTTCTAAGTGCTTTGATTTGATTAGAATTGTGTGCATTGAGAGAAGTGAATCCTTAGTTTTCTCGTTGTGGCTGGAATTTAATATGTCTTCTGTGATAGTAGGATCAACCAATTCCTCTACACCCTAATTCTCAATTGGACAAAGGATTTACAGAAGACATGTTGAGTTTAGGCATAAGACAGGTCCATCTCAATTCTTTACTTCTTATTTCTAATGATGTTCTTCTATCATGATAGTTTGGTAAATCAACTATTAAAGTGGCATGTAGATGATTTTTTTCCTTGAACTAACAGAGGTGCATACTTTATCAAATAGTATAGTACTAAGAGGTTAGCAACACATAAGTCAATAGTAAAGGTACTATCTAGACCTAAATATATTTACAAAAATGTGTAAAAGCACCCGACAGTCAATAGAAGGAGATTCCATTGGAAATATAGAAATAGAGAAGGGAGATGTGATGAGAAGAAGAATGAATGATCCTCATTTATCTTTAGCATAAGTTAGTGTATGTATGCTTAATATGTGTGCTTAAGAACTTGAAAAGGATTAAATATTGCAAATTAAGAGACCAGGACCAAATCTGGGACTGGCGCATAAGCATTAGTGCTCCTGACACCAAAAGTTTCGGAAGTAGATTTGGTGTCTAGGCACCGATAAAATAGAGCGCGAAGGCGACAGTATAGGCAGAGCAGCGCCTAAGCGCTAGTATCGCGCCACCTACTCACCGCTCACACCTACTCGACAAAATCGCCAAAACCATTTTGGTTTAGGTCATTTTCATGAAACCTCCTCCCCAAATCTTCTTCGGCAACTGAGAGGCGACACTTAGGGTTCCTCTTTGCCTTCTATTTTTTTAATTCTTGAAGCTTTGGTGAGGGGAAATCATTCCATGAGGTAAAGTCTGGTCCCTAAGTTTGTTCTTCCAATTTTTATCTGGGATATTTGCTGGAGACGGTGAAATTGGGGATTTTTTGGGAGAATCTTGATTTATCTCATAACTTGCATATATATTGCATCCATATCAATTCTTAGCCCCATTCATTTAAAGTTTCATCGTTGTTACTTTCTTATGGCTCCCAAAACAAAAGGAGGTAAGTCCAAGTCTTTGTTTGACAAAAAAAACTGTAAAATCCAAAGCTTAGGAGCGTTATAATGAATTATTAGTGTCAAATACATTGATAGTTGAAAGGGGATTTGCTACCCCTGGTGGGAGCGGTGAAAAGTATGATTGTTAGGCATTACCGAGAGAATTTTTGCTACAATACTTTTGTAACGGTGATTTATGTGATTAGAGAATTCTATACCAACCTCTCTGATGCCTCTAACAATTCGATATTTGTGGGGATAAGCATGTGGATATCTCCCCTTCACAAATTAATGCATTATTTTTGTTGGGAGATGTCTTTGGGAGTTTCTATACTAGCTTTGTCCCTACTGATTCCGAGTTAGATGAGATCATCAAATTCTTGACCAATGGGGGAGGGGCTTGGAAGGTGAGGAATTACCATAAGGTGAATTCTTCTTCATCAAAACTAAATGCACCTTTCAAAGCTTGGCGTTACTACATTTCATCCAAGCTTCTACCCTCCAATAATTTGAGTGAGGTAACTAGAGAGAGAGAGATGCTCCCAACTATTGTATCCAAACCATGAAATCTATAGATATAGGATCTCTGATCTATCATTCCATTATTAATGCTACAAATGGGAGATCCTCTTTAAGGTTAGGACATCCTTCCACTATTTTTTTTCATTTGTCAACATTCAAGTGTTACTTATGAAGGATGGGAGAAGTTGTTTCATCCATTGAAACCATTGTCAAGGCCAATGTGAACTTATATAGTAAGCACGCTACTTTTGGGCATGGAACGAGTTCTTGTTAGTCTGCTTCCTTCTCTCAGCCTTGCACTTCTTATTCTAAACCTCGTCCCTTTGTTAGCTTAGCTTTTATGTCAGAGAGATTGAAGACGTTGGAGGATGGAATCACCATTATTCAGATTGAAGTCTACGATATTGCTAACCATTTGGTCCATTTAGATTAGATTGGCTAAATAAATCTCAATACGATCACGTCGCCAGTTTTCAGGCTATTCAACTGGAGATGTACAGGAAGAATTAGTGGATCGGTGGGGACAGCTTAGTGGAGTTACAAGTATGCCTACCTTACCAGGTATATGAGCAAAGTTAGCCGATGGTAGAGGATGCGAAGGAAGAAGAAAAAGATGAGGAAGAGGAAGAACAGGAAGACGATGATGATGAGTACTTTTATTTATCTTTTTTTGGATGTGTTAGCTAGTATTCTTATATTCTGCTTTGTGGATGTACTGGACTTATTTATTATTTGTTACTGCTACTACTGAACTCTTTTGATCAATCTATATTTATTGCTGTGGATTTATTTTTATTTACCTACTGTAATATTTAGACTTTCTTATGTGTAGTTTCATTATAGTCCTTTTTAACTTTGTTTTACTTGTTACTCCATATATGGATTTCATATATATACCTGTTTATTTTGATAGTAGACACATTTGCTAGGAAGTATTTCTGGGCTATTTTTTCCCTTGTTTATATTAATGTCTTAAATTGCTTAATATGATAAAAATTAAGTTTGTGGGAGGGAGGGAGAAAAATATTTTAAAAGCTTAAATTTATTTGTCCTCGGTAACCTGTATTTGAATTGATAAGTTTAAGCAGATTTGAGGAATGAGTGGTTAAAATTTGAAAGTATCACAATGTTGGGGATACAAAAGACAGTTACTACGTAAATAAGACTAGACTAGTGTGAAGTTAACCTGTAGCTCATTAGGTAGAAAAAAATGATTTGACTATATATTTTTGAAAAGAGTTATACATTTGTTAAATTAGATATGCTTAGATATATAGTTAATAAGAATTGAACCTCTAAAAACCATATTTTAAATTAAAACTTCTTAAATTTTGAAAAACTTAAAAAAGGTTAGGAGAGTGGTGAGTTATACTTTAGAGAGAAAATAATGAAATTCAAAATTATTAAAAAGACTATCCAGGTATGGTTATTCTCATAAAATTATGCTAAGGATTGAAATATACATGCTAAAGTAAGAAAAGAGATTGAAAAGAAAATATAAAGTGAGGGGAAGCTTGAGAAGATATCTTACCAAAAATTGTGGTTTCACCTAATTCTTAAATTTTGAAAAACTTAAAAAAGTTTAGGAGAGTGATGAGTTATACTTTAGAGAGAAAATAGTGGAATTCAAGATTATTAAAAGGAATATCTAGATATATTTATCCTCATAAAATTATTTTGAGGATTGAAATATACATCCTAAAGATAGAAAAGAGATTTAAATAAAAATATAAAGTGAGGGGAAGCTTGAGAAGAAGTCTTACCAAAAATTGTTTTCAACAATTTTTTTTTAAATTTGAACCTTCACTACACTCCTAAGCTTCATAATATTTGAGAAGTATTAGTAAATCTTTTTAAAAGGAGTGCTTTAATTTTATGTTTTTACCATCTAAGATACCATGTTTAGGAAGTGATCATTTATTTTAGAAGTAAATAGGAAATTTGATTTTCTTAGTTGGATGCATAGTTCCTTACACCCTAGGTTTAGATTTGTTTACTAAAGTTATTTTAATCCTACACTATGAATTTCCTGAAGCCAAAATGTTGATAATTTTTAAGAAACTCAATTCCTCAAATTAAATAAAATAGGTATTAACATTCTAGTGTCACTTGAGGACAAGTAACATTTAAGTTTGAGGGATTTTGATGTGTAAAAAAGAATGTTTAATTTCTTTTATATTTTGCATATGTTTATATATGAAATTGCACTTTAAAGAAATATATTTTTATGTTTTTCTTGCAGATATAACATGTATTATAAATGGAGTGAAGTGGAGAAGACATGAAGCAAAGTGTAGGTGACTTGGAGCTAAGGAGGCTACAAGGGACTGGATTCTAAGCACCAAAATTCTTGTGCACCTAGGCCCCAGTCCCAGCCCTAAGAACTCGAGAGGCTGGAACTTAAGCGACAGCCATTTGGCGCTTATGCACCACTTCACTAACGCCTTGGCGTCAGAATTTTGGGCCTATGCACTCATACTACAATAGGCAACTGAGAGACTGGCGTCTGACCCCTAGGCGCCAACCCTAAGGTGCCTAAGCGCCAGAAACTGTCTGGGCAGAATAGTTCAAATCCATGATTTTGGGAGTTATTCAGCCGGATAAAAAAACTCTTATAAAGGTAGGAAAGCAATCTTTTGTGAAGGGGAGGCAAGGTTTGTTGTAAGAAAGAATAGGATAGGTTTCATTGATTTGCTAATGAATTTGAGTTGTAATGTAAGGAGAGTATTCAGGAAAGCAGCAAGGGATCAAGAGATCCTTAGAGGACATTCTCAAGGCTTTGTAAAAAAGAGAAAACTAAATATTGTGTATTTTTTATTGTATTTCTGTAAACACAATTTTTTAGTAGATTTTTTTTATTTCAAATGATGCTTTGTGTTGTGTTCTTCATGTTTTCTGAGTAAATCTTTTTTACTTGTCCTTGTATTGGTTGAGTAGATTGTGTAGGAGTGCAAAGTGTTTCTAAAATTATTTCTTAAACTTGAATGTGATGAATAACCTTCTGAATTTCAATTACTTTTCATTCGTGCAAGTGATTCGTTAAAATGTGTTACGATCCATAATAACTCGGGAGACCTGAGGTAGAAAAAACAGGCTATTCATATTGATCTATGGTGGAAGTACTTTGTAGATGATACAAATGTTAGGAATATAAGATTTGATGGGTTCAAGTTGGGGTTATTAAAACTAATTTAATCAAACTTCTTTATGCACTCGGGAGAGATTAAAGAAGAAACTTGCTCCTATTTGTCACTAGCCACATTCAAAATTGATACTTTACATTTTCTACACTATCACAGATCATTACAATAGAAGGTAGCTTTACAACTTGATAATCACCAAATCTAATTAGGATAAGTAAAATTTATATATGATCTAACCTTAAACTAGACTATAAATCAGTATGAGAAGATTGTAGAACATTTACTAACTTTCAAATCCAGGCTAAGAACTAAATCTAGTAGTTTAGAACTTCTCTTAAGTCTAATTCCCTCACTCACTGTGGGATCGACATTCTAGACTTAAAATCTAACATTACTGATATGATAGATACACTTGTTTAAGACCCAAGAGTGCGAGTGCCCTTAAAAATAGGGCGTATCAGCACTCCACACTAATCTTCCTCATACAAGTTCTCAAATATCTCACCCTCTCCAACTCTCCAAAACTCTTAAAAACACTAGAAGCCTTCTCCAATGAAACCTACAGAGGAAGCTCTAGGGCACAACACAAGACTCCCCAAAGACAAGTAGAAGCATCCTTCAATCGCCTAAGACTTCTTCTTAACGTCCAAGATCTCTCCTTATATAGCTAGGGCTCCTAAGTCACCATGAGAACCTTTCAATTTCAGTTTTATGCATAACGAGGCACCGCAACGCCACTAACCAACATGGATTTACCGTTTCCTCTAGGGGCAGCGTAGGCACACATTGTCATAGCCTGGGTGTGTTGTCTTCTTGGATTGGCGGCATGGGTGTGCTAGGATACTGTGTGGGTGAGCCACCTCTTCTGGATGGAGTTGTAGGTTTGCTTTGCCCTTGCTTGGGTGTGCTAGCGCTGCTTGGTCCATCTTCATTCTTTAGTTCTGCTAAGCTCGCCAGCACCTGGTATACTATAATACACAACAAATATAACTTCCACAAACAAAAAACTATCATAAGAATTAAAAAAACATGTAACTAACAACTAAAACTGCTACATTTTACTTTCAAACAACATAAACATTGAAGAATTTCACTAGTTCATGGCAAAGTGGCAATCACAATCCAAGCCTAAATTGGTCTTGGTAGAACAATAATTCATCATCATAAAATGAATTCACCGTTTTCTCCTTTTTCACTTTCCCTAAGTGAATACAACAACAACAATAAAGCCTTAATCCCACTATGTGGGGTATGTGGGGTCGGCTACGTGAATCCTTTTTCTCCATTGCATCCTATTTAATGTCATATTTTCATTTAGTTTTAATAAATTAAGATCATTTGTTTATACAATAAGTCCAAGTCTTCTTAGGTTTACCTTTGCTTTTCTTAACATAAATCGAATCTAAAATATCTATTCTCCTAATCGGATCATCAGATGGTCGAGGTTTAATGTGACAAAACCATCTAAGACGACTTTCTGTAATTTTTTTCGTCACTGGAGCTACACCAACCCTATCATAGATATAATTATTTCGCATTTTATCTCTAAGTGTAAAGCCACACTATCGCCAAGTGAATGAATATAATAAAAAATGTATTCAAGTTAGGTCGACTGAACATTCTCTTGGGACATTTTAGACTATCCTAGTTCCCTGCCATGATGAATAACATGTGATCGATGTAAGAAGAAGCAGACATGGTGAAAATAGAGTATAAAAAATTAGAAAAAAATGATGAGCAAGTAAAAGATTCACTGTGAAAATGTTTTTATAGGATAAGGGCTAGTAACCATTATAAAGTTAAGAATGTATAAAACAAGATGTCGTGTACAAAGAGTCGCATTTCATAAAATAGTCAAATCATCGTATATATCAAAATGCTAGAATTATATTATTTATTCAATTAAAGCATAACGTTCATTACAAATGATTAAATTTAAGCAAATATAATGAATCAATTCAAAAATAAAAACTCTATATAAGGGTTCAAAATGATCTCAACGGGGAGTTGACTCATTCAAATGAGTCTCTGGAGTAAGAATTTTCTCCCAACTTTGAACTAATTAAGACGACTGGACTCTGCCAAGCTCTTGAACACCAAGAATTTATCCCTCAAATCATCTAGTTCACCTAGGAAGTCATCAATTGAACTTCAATTTGGCGATCTCTCACCTCAAGTCAATTGGTTGTTTTGCCTGCCCAGCAACATTCACTACAAAAGTGAATTCAAGAGTTTACAATAGTAAGACTCCTGCCTTATTTCGAAAAGGAGGAGATGTTGTTATTGTGTGATTCCCTTAATATTCCTTATCTGCCTTCACATTACTCCCATCCGCCGCAATCGAATGCCCCTTCTGAAGAGATGCCTGACTGATTTTGTCATCCACCTCATCATCCCTCTCCACGGGAGCATCCGACGCTACATTCAAATTCAACCAGCCGGCAATCTTTTGTGGAGAGCCGGGGCGTCAAAATTTAATATAAGTATAATATACACAAAAAAAAGTAAAATCAACACATATTTCTCTTAATATTAACAAAAATAATAAGAAGTTTTATATATTATTTGATCCACAATAATAAAAAATATCTAAAACTATAAACCATTTGTCCAAATCGCCTCCATCCCAAAGAGCGAGTGCTCCTACAAGCACCAGATCATGTGTTAAAAAAGTGGTTCCTTAGTTGGATCATCTATCAGCGAATCGATTTCCATGATAGTTGCATGCCCCCACCCCGTTCTCCCCTCCTTACCGCGGGAGTCAACCTCGATGTCTAGTCTTGATCGAAAGGTAATCCTCCTTTCCTCTGCTTAACCATTGATTTGTACCTATTCTAACATCTTAGATGCTTCCTCTTAGAGAACAAACCTGACAACAATTCTTTGTATGGGAATGCTAATGTTTGATTTGTTGAGATTTGCCATGATGTTTCAAGCAAATGAAAAGCTAAAGAATTTTAGGGCGTAAATGAGCTGAATTACAAATGACCTTAATAAATTACCCATTGCTATATTTATAAGTGTTAGAATTCAAAGTTTGATGGAGCATCCACAACATAAGTCACATTTTAAATTTTAAAGTAATTTAATGTATTGATATTATCTTTTTTATCGCAAAATGACTTTTTAAGAGACGAGAGAATCAGAGAATTAAATATACATCACAAAGCAGAGAACCATCAGAAGCCTAAATTTGTCCATGTGGGATCCTTTTCATTTGTAGGTTTGTTAAAGGATCCAGCCTAAAGCCAAAATGACAAAAAAAAAAAAAAACTTCCCAGTCCAACCAACTCAGATATACTTCGGTCAAATATGAGTATAGGGAGTGAAGATACTGAAAGCAAAGGTCTCCAGTCCTCCGACAAATAGCCAGTTGATATTGGAGATAAATATTCAGGAGGATCTTGAATTTAATGAAATTGTGACCTATTAGACGGTTAGAAGTCCCTAGAAGAGTTGGCCAAATGAAAACCTATATTCACTTTTTATAAAGAAGTTATCTCTATGAAAGGGAAAATTTTTCTATCTAGACTCCAGAGATAGTTCTACGTGTGGACTCTGCAATAACCTCGAAATAACCCCGGAATAACTTTCGCGGTGTTATTTCAGGGTTACTGAAATAGAATATATAATTTTCTTTTCAATAACCTAAAATAACATCATAGAGGTTATTTCAGGGTTATTTTGGGGTTATTGAAGTGAATTATATGAATTTCTCTTCAACAACCCAAAAATAATCGTGAAATAACCTCTACGGTGTTATTTTGAGGTTATTTCAGGGTTGTTGAAGTGAAATATATGTGTTTCTCTTCAATAACCCTGAAATAACCCCGAAATAATCTTCATGGTTCCACATCAATAACCTTGAAATAACCTCCGCGATGTTGGCAGCATATTATAGGAGTCCGCAGAGGTTCCGGTCAAGATCCCATCCTAGTATACAGTTTTCTTTTCTGATATAATCTCTCTCTCATGCTCTATTCTTTGGGTGCTATTTAAGTGAAAAAAGGAGTAAGCAATTAGCATTCATATCAAATCTTTTACCATAATAGAGATTCAATTGCATAAAAAATAAAGATTAAAAAACAAGTAAAACGGGAAAAACAAATACGGAAAGAACCAATATGTATAGAAATACTATTATACAAATAGCTCTTGTGAGGACTTCAGAAACAAGATAAACCAACAAACATCAAACTGGAAAAAAAAAATAGCAATGATTCCACAAAGAAAAAATTTCAATTAAAGACACGATTATAGCAGCAAATTAGAACTAAAGAATTCTCATAATGTTATGCCACAAACTCCAACTTAGCATCGGAAAAATATTTGCCTCGCAAACATAACTAATATCTCATGGCAACAATGCTCTCTTATTCTTAAAAGTTTTATGGAAAACTTACGAAATCACCATAAAAGAAGGGCACACAAAGAAAGAAACTCATCAAACCTATCCCAGTAAATGTCCTCCGTTGGCCCTTTCTTTAACCAAAGTTGAGCAATCCTAGTCAAAAAGAGAGAAAAAGTACAGCATGTGTACGGAAAAGAAAGAAATTCAGAAATATCTATAAAAGAGAGGAAAATTTCTCACGCGGGTCGCTTGTTAAGGCTATATGTCCGTCCATGATGTTAGGGCTTTGAGAGATTTTGCAGCGTTGGCAGCTTCATATCGAGGATGGAGATGTTTCGTTGATGGGAGATGGGGTAGCAGCCTCCGGAGCGGGATTTTAAGGCAGAGAAGGGATGAGAATATGACGAAGATCAAACAGCGGTAAATTTTGGGCTAATAAAACAAATTCGAGTGTAGTATATATGTCCTTGTGATGTCTTATGTCTCATGTGTGTGTTCAGCAGCTAACAATAAAATGGCAGAAATTTCTATTGCTTTTATGATTTATTCATTGAATAATTTGTATGACAGAAATGATAACATCTACATTAACAAGAGTGCTACAGAATACTTTGGGCATTTACAAAAATGAATATATGACTTGGCTATCCTATCGCTTTGTCACCTGAGATTGGTGGCCTTAGGTCGACAAAACTCGTTTGCCCAACTATATTGAGTGGGAGTGCCGATTGGCTCTAGTTGATATTCGGTTGCCTGGATTTAGCTCGGTCAACTACTTTGATCTTATCGACCCTTTATTAATAAACCTATATTTAATTTTCAGTTTTTTCACATCTTTTAATTTTCAGTAGTACCAACTTTTTTTCTTCCTTGTGCTACAAAGCATCTTCTCTCTTCTCCAAAATGCTTGGTCTTATCCAAAATAATCACCCTCCCTCGTTGGACTTGTGTGGAATGTCTTTGCCAAAAATACTTTTTCTTTATCAAAATAAGATATTCAGAACTTGATCTCATTCTGAACTGTGGAATTCAGATTTAAAGAAATAGGTGAAAAATTAAAATCCAACTACATAAAGTTAAACTAAAATATTGACTTTTTGAACGACCTTTGAGTAAAGAAGTTTGTAGATAAAACAAACTACAAACAACAAAATAAGAACTTTTAACCTAATTATTATAAGTAGACGTTTTAAAGTATACTATTAGAAGTTTCAATATTAGTAAAGTTAAGAAATTCCTTTTGTTCCTCATTCTTTTCATCCTTTTCAATTCAAATTATTTTCTGCTATTCATTAATCTCCTCACCATTGCTATTATAGTTGAAAAAAGTTTTCAACTTTCAAATCAATTTTACTCAGAGAAAAATTATAACAATATCATTTTGTATTTCATTATAAATATTGAATTTTTGTCTATGCATTTTATTTCATGTCCTTATTCAGTCTTTTTTTATTTTTATTTTAAAATAATATTATTTATGCAACTATTTTTATATATTTTAACAAATTTATATGCTTCAATTTTTATAATTTTTTCAACATAGAAGATATTTTTAGTGGAGCAATGGAGGTATTATCTATATAACAAATTTTAGAAATCGACACTTCATTAAATTAAACTAACGTTTTAGGTAATCAAGAAGAAAAGTATCATTTGTCCAGTCAAGTTGTTGCCCTCGTTTTTTTCTGTGTTTGTTGGGTGTCATTTTTTTCTTTATGATGACTAACAGTTTATTTTAATGTTTCTAATACTAGGAGGATTTTGATTAAGAGGAATCAAGAAATATTATATTTGTCAGTTATTAATTCTAATTCTCAATTTATTAGGTCAAATACTTTCTCTTCTTCTATTAAATTCTTTGTTATTGTTGTCTATACTAATAATAATGCTTATAATACAATGAATATTTGGAATCTATTGCTTCTATTGCTGAAAACATATTTGGTTCTTAGATTATTCTCGGTGATTTTAATGACATTCAAATTATTAATTATAAGGTGGGTGGTTCTCCCACTCTTTCTAGCAAACTTTATGATTTTAATCTTTGCATTTCTAATGTGGGCTTTTTGAACTTCAAAATTTTGGTTTTTTCTTTTAGTTGGTTTAATAACCAACTTAATAATCCAATTAGATGTGTTTTAGATGTAATTATTTGTAATCTCTTTTGGATCAATGCTTTTCGTGAGTTCTTTTTTAAAGTTTTGAGTGTTTATTCTTTAGATCATTACCAATTATGTTTTTTTTCTTTCGGAAAAAGAATAAATTTACATTGCAGAATTATGTTTAAAAAATTTTTGGACTCCTTGTCATAATTTTAATCAAGTAGTTAATATTGCTTTGAAGTAGCATGTTAAAGAGAATGTTATTTTTCACTTTGTAATAAACATCATTATGTTAAATTTCACTCTCAAAGATTGGCATTGGAATTCTTATAAGGTATTTTCTAAAAAAGTTTCAGAGCTTAAGAAAAAAAGCATAATTTGATTCTTTATCAACTTGATATATCATCTCTATCTAATGAGTTTCTTGCTCAGGCCTCCAACATACAAAAATTTACTTCTATTGTTAATATTTATGATTATAAATGAGCTAAACAAATAGTCAAATGCTTCTAGTAATCAAAAGATGAGGACTGATGATGATGTCAATTTTCTCTGTCAAAAAACTAAAGTTAGACATAACTTTTATCTTTTTTAAGGAAATTTTGGTTGATGTGACTATAGTTAGACATAACTCTTATATTTCTTAAGAAAATTTTGGTTGATGTGATTATATTCATTATTAAGATGATATTATTCATTAAGATATCTCTTTTTACTCTTGTTGGTTAAATGGTCATTATGACAATGTTGTTACTACGAATGATGTTTTCCACATTAATAATCATATTTTTGAAGAGGGCTTATTTTTAACTCAATCCTTTCTATAAAACGATATCAAGAATATTTTTCCCCTGTTGGATTTAATAAGGCTCCTCGGTCATATGGGTTTACTTCCAAATTTTTCTAGATATTGACAAATCATTGGGGTTGATTTTATTAAATTTATTAATTATTTTTTAAAAATTTATCAAAATTGCATCATAGAATTAAACATATTGTTATTGTAGTCATTCCAAAAAAATGTCGCTAAATCTTTTTCTGGTTTTCGTCCTATATCTTTATGTTTTACTATTTATAAAATTATCTTTTTACTTTTAGCTGATAAACTTATTAATCCGGCCCAAGCTGACTTTATAAAATGTTGTGATATTTCTCATAATATCATCTTTACTAATGAATTGTTTTACGGTTTTAATTCTAATAATTCTTCTAGGAAATTTTGTGTTATAGTGGATATTTCTAAAGCTTTGATAAAGTTAATTGAAACTTCTTATTTAAAATGATGAAAATGCTTAGATTTTCTTCCATTTTTGTTAAATGGATATATGATTGCATTGTTTATGTTAATTTTTCTTCCATCATAAATAGTGATTTAAAATGTTATTTTTTCACTTCTTTTAGTTTGAGATAAGGATGTCATTTTTCTCTCTATCTATTTATTATTATTATAGGTAATTTTTATGATTGAATATAATTTTATTAGAGAATGTTTGAAATTTCTCATTTAATCTATGATAATGATATATTGATTTTTGATATAGTTGACATTCATTCTATTAGTTTCTTTGAAAATATTTTAGATATTTCTAGTAAAGTTTCCAATCTTTACATTAATTTTTTTTCCAAATCAGCTTTTTCCTTTTCTAAACTAATGGATTCTCTCATCTTTATGTGGTTTTGTCTTGAAACCTTTACCCTAGAATTACCTAGGTATCACTATTAAACATTTTAATGTTACTATTTCTTGTATTCATTTATTTCTAATAAAATTCATCGTTGGTTGGTAGGTTAGAAGGAAAAAATTCCATCTACTATTAGTAAGCTTTAGTTTATTAAATTCACCATTTATAGTTAGCTTTTTTATTGATTTTATTCTACAGTTTTAGATAAATGATTGAGAAAAAAAATTGCTTTTATAATATCGAATTTTCTTCATAATAATGAGAATTGATAAAATCTTCATATTATTACTTGGGAGAAAGTTATTATGCCATCATTATGTTAGTCTTGAGCTCCTTTCCTTAGTACCATAAATATTTCATGTAAATCTGAAATCTTTTGAAAATTTTATAATTCTAATTCTCTTTTATCCAAATGGTGCTTTAATCATTATGATTCTCTTTGGTTCAATTCTCATCATAGGCAATGCCCTTTTTGAAAAGATTTAGTTAGCATTTCTAAAAGGATAAAACTTTATTTAACTTTTAAAATTTTTAATAATTGTCATTTGTTCTTTTTTTATGATCCTTTTTTTAATGGTTTATCTTTAAAAGAGTATTTTGGTGATATTATTTTCTCCTGGTTTAATATTCCTTTCAATACTAAAGTTGATGATGTCTTGTGTAATAATTTTTGGATTTTATTGAACTTTGTTAATGCTTCTAATTTTTGTATCAATGTTATTGATAGTATTCACATATCTCATGATTTTTCTTATCTTTGGAATAATAATAATATTTATTGTCATGTGTTTGCTTATTTCATTTTATATGGATCTTTCACATGTGTTGATTGGTTTAAATTTATATTTTTTAAATTTTTATTTATTAAATTTATTTTACATTATTGGAAGATCATACATAAAGATTTGAAAATTGTTGATATTCCTATCTTAAGAGGTATTAATATTAATAATCTATGTTATGTGTTTTAATAACATTGAAAATCATAAACATCTATTTTTTGAATGACCTTTCTCTTATTATCTAATGTATTCATAATTATGATTTATTTAATACACCCTTTAAAATATTTCAAGTACTTTATCACTCTGATAATATTTCTTGTAAAGTTAATAAAAAAAAATTATATTCTTGTTTTACAAATTACTGTCTATTACAATTGGTTTGAGAGAACTCTAAAATCTTCAAGAATAACTTTACTCTATGGATTTGATTATTCATATTATTTATTGGATGATTTTTAAAAAATAAAATAAAATGAAAAGAGAGAGAATCATGACTTCGTTATTGAGTTTCATAGTTTTTTTTATCTTTGATTTGGTTGTAGGAGGCTTTATATCTTATTACTTTCATTTTAATGAGATTGAATTTAGCTTTTTTGTTTTCATTTTCCTTAAATAAAATTCAATTGTTTTTGAATTTTAATTCATTCGTAAATTTGGATGAAATTATTGTTCAGGTGTTTGAGTTTTCTTACAATTTTGATCAGCCTTTTTGTATTGGTTGATTTGATTTTTTCTGTGATTCCTCTTTGTTACATGTTGAGGATTTTGGTTTCACTATGTTATTTTTTTAATTTTTGTTATATGGTGTTGTGTTTGTATTTTTGTATTTTCTTTTATGGTCGTTCTTTTTTTACGGTTAGTTTTGAAAGAGGTTATTCCTTTACCTCGTTGGTTTCTGTTTTAGCTTGTTAGATTATCACTCTTATTTCAATGGTTATTTTCTGGTGTAACAATTGTTGTTGCATGTTGATGTTGTTGATTTGTTATTTTATTTCATGTTTCTAAGGTTTTTTTTTGTGGTTAGATATTATTTGATTGTCTGATTGTTTTGTTAGCATGTTGATTTTTATTTTTGTTTAAGATTGGTTTCATTTTTTAGTTTTTTCTGTATTTTCTTAAATTCAACCTTTTTTTATTTTATAACTTTTAATTCAAAAATAACAATGGAAATTTAATGTTTGTGTTTGAGTTTTTTAGATGTTTTAGGTAGCTTCATCTATTTTCATATGGTTACTCTTTTTTTGTTCTTCATCCTTACTTCATGATATTTCTTTTGTTTGGTTTAGATTATGTCAGTTGTGTTGGGTTTTGAATGTGATTTTTTCTTTATCTATTTTTGTTTATGTTTTGGCTTGTGTGGGGCTTTCTCCTCATTTTCATGTGGTTTTTAACTGATTATATGTATTTGGTATTTGATTATGTTTTTGTTTTTTTTTTTGTGGTTGGATAATCTTGTGTTTGTTTGGTAAGTACAGATACATGATTGATTTTTCTATTTAGTTTGAGATTAATGTAAACTTTAATGAATTCCAACCATTTATTAAACTTTAATTATTTTTTAATATTTAAAATCTTTTAGATTTGAAAATATTCAAAGACCAGGACAAAATTTTAATGTTTTTTTGCAGGTATGCTCTGAGCTCTGTTTTGTATTTTATAAAGTTTGTGTTTTCCTTTTGGCTGTCACATTGTTTCCATTGTTTTGATTTTTTGGTTTGTTAGTTTTTTTTCTAGATCTTGTCGGGTTATTGTTTTTTGTTGTTGTTGTTGTTTTTTTTTTTTTTTTTTTTTTTTTTTTTTTTTTTTTTTTTTTTTTTTTTTTTTTTTTTTTTTTTNTTTTTTTTGCAGGAATGTTGAAGTTTATTCTTTCAGAAGATTATCTTTTTACGTGGTCTCTTCTTGTTTCATGCTGTTAATCTTGGAGTTGAATGTTGTTATTTATGGTGATGTTGATGATGACTATTAAGATTGTTCCAAATGTTGTTGATGGGGTTTTTTTCTCTTTTGTTATTATCTATAGCTATTTGTTGTTGTTGGGTGTTTATGTTACTGTTGGTTTTTCTTTTTAGTGTGCTCCTACTCCTATTTTGTTTAGAGTTTATCTTTTTTTTTATATACTTTTGTGCTTTATTTATCTCTCCGTGAGTTGTAATTTGAGTCCTCGAGTTGTAAATCTTCATTTTCTTTTAATGTATACTTGGCTTGGTCCTTGTCTTTTCGCAAAAGAAAAAAAAACTAATCATTTTTATTTTTTTTTCTTTTATGTAACTTAGCCATTATTTTTATTTTTATTTTTATTTTTGATGTGTTGCCTTTCTTTCTCGCAAATGAGAGGTT
>JXCR01139463.1:334814-345858 GCA_002079205.1 Phalaenopsis hybrid cultivar
CCATAAATACTTCCAATCCATCATCAATTAACTTACTAAATGTAGACATCATACATCTCTGGAATGTTGCAGGTGCATTACATAATCCAAAAGGCATTCTTCGAAAAGCAAAAGTTTGAAAAGGACTAGTAAATATTGTCTTTTCTTGATCCTCAGGAGCAATAGGAATTTTATGGTAACTGGTATATCCATCTAAAAAATAAAAATATTTGTGCCCAGTAAGTCTATCTACTATTTGTTCTAAAAAGGGTAAAGGGAAGTGATCTTTCAATGTGGCAGTGTTTAATTTTCTATACACAATGCAAATACGCTACCCAGCAACTTGTCTGATAGGTATCAATTCATTATTTTCTTTTGTCTCAATAGTCACTCCTCCTTTCTTAGGAACACANTAATAGACGTATCCGTCTAGTTAATCTTGGTTTAGTATCCTTCTTTTGCAATAAATATTTAATAGCAGAATGATCTGTATGCACTATACATTTAGTTACAGTTAAATAAGGTCTAAATTTATCAAAGGCATAAAAAATAGTTAATAACTCTCTTTCTGTAGTAGTATAATTAATTTTAGCCTCATTTAGAGTCTTGCTAGCATAATATATAACCTTAAAAACTTTATCGTGCCTTTGTCCTAATACAGCCCCAATAGCATTATCACAAACATCACACATTATTTCAAATGGTTTTTCCCAGTTAGGTGGTACTATTATATGTGGAGTGACTAATTTTTTCTTTAATAATTCAAATGCTTTTATGCATTCTTCTTTCAAATCAAATTTTGTATCTTTTTCTAAAAGTTGGCATAAAGGCTTAGTTTATTTTAGAAAATTTTTTATGTAGCGCCTGTAAAAACCAGCATGTCTTAGAAAACTTCTCACCCCTTTAACACTAGTAGGTGGTGGTAATTTTTCTATAACTTAGATTTTTGCAGGATCTACTTCCATGCCTTTTTCAGAAATTTTATGCCCAAGTACAATACCTTCTGCAACCATAAGTTGTCATTTTTCTCAATTTAATACTAAATTGACTTTTTCCTTCTAGATTTTTTTCTAAATTATTAAGGCATAACTCAAACAAAGTTCCAAATACAGAAAAATCATCCATAAACACTTCCAATCCATGTTCTATAAAATTATTAAAAATTGACATCATACATCTTTGAAATGTTGCAGGTGCATTGTATAGTCTAAAAGACATTCTATGAAAAGCAAATATTCCATATGGGATTCTAAATATTATTTTCTCTTGATCCTCTGGAGCAATTAGAATTTGGTGATAACCGATATATCCATCTAAAAAATAATAATACTTATTCCCTATCAATCTATCCGACATTTGGTCTAGAAAAGTTAAGGGAAAGTGATCTTTTCTAGTGGCCATATTTAATTTTCTATATTCAATGCAAATTCGCCAACCAATTACTTATCTTATTGGTATTAATTCATTTTTATTGTTTTCTTCAATAATCACTCCTCCTTTCTTCGGAACACAGTGAATCGGGCTTACCCAAACACTATCTGAAATAGGATANGACTCTATCCTTGGACACTTCACTATGATGATTCGTTGGAATCATCCTCCCAGAAACAAAATAGCACTAGGCTTTAGATACTACATTTAACATAGAAAGGGGAAAGTTAACTTTAACTCTATTTTTTTTTCCACCCCCTTTTCACTTGTCAGAAAAGAAATAACTTCATCTAAAGCTTGATGTGTAACAAAAAAGGAATGATATTGGCATCTATACNAACTCTATCCTTGGACACTTCACTATGATGATTCGTTGGAATCATCCTCCCAAAAACAAAATAGCACTAGGCTTTAGATACTACATTTAACATAGAAAGGGGAAAGTTAACTTTAACTCCATTTTTTTTCCAAGCCCCTTTTCGCTTGTCAGAAAAGAAATAACTTCATCTAAAGCTTGATGTGTAACAAAAAAGGAATGATATTGGCATCTATACACATCTTTTAACTGAAAAAATTCATTAATTTTTCTTGGAGTAAACTCCACCATTTTTCCTCGAACAAAAACAAAATCATCAGAAGCAATAAAATAACAGAAGTTTTCCCATTGCCGAGCGATAATCAATCATTCAACTTCTCATCCCAGATTTTTAAAACCTCGGTCCTGAATTAATTTTTTATTTTCTTGTAAACTTTGAAACCGATCCTTTTAAAGCTATTACATATCCTCTTTCCTTGATCAATCTCTTCTTCGTAATAATTTTATCGTATAATCTCTACGCGTGAAAANTCGAGCACTAGCTCTAAAGCTAACAAATATCTGCTCGTCATATTCTACTTTTCTTTTGCTCGATCTAGGTGCCATAGGAAATCTAGAAAAAATTGAAAAATTCCGATTAAATCCCAAAAATTCTGAAAATCAAAATGTAAACTACTTTAAATTTAAATCCACTAAGTAAGAGTTCTTCACCAAAGCATTTTCTCAAAATTTCTCCAAAAAATTTCAAAATTTCGGATCTAGTCAATGTGAGAAAAATCTATGGTGAAAATAAAAAATTTTTACTTTAAAGTGTAGCTCTTACCTAGAGAAGATGAAATTTGAAGTTTCTTTGCCTCAAAATCGCCTCAAATCCGCCCAAAATCAAGCCCTATGTGCAAAACCAAAGGTTGAAGGTGACTTAAGGGGGTAAAAATAGAGGTTTGCGGTGAAAATTGTGAATTAAAGTGTTAATTCGCAGCTCTCGGGTCATGGGCGCCGTCGACGCCAATGCCAGCACCGTCGGCGCTGAAGGCCTAAAATTCACTATTTTTTATTTTTCAAATTTTCAATTTCCTTTCAATTTTCTCCAAAATTTTTAGTATTTTTAAACACAAATTTTTTATCTAAATTCATAAATACACATTTCACAAACAATCATTTTCACAAATAACAACAAACTGTCTTTTATATATGAAAATACACTTTTTACAAACACATTTCACAAATTCATGCCTATTAAACAAACTAATAATAAATCAACTTCGAATCAAGCCACAACACTAAACGCTGACTCAAAACTATACACAGAATCAAAGTTCAGAATTCTAAAGCAAAAACAAACCAAATCAAACCTAACCAAATCCATAAAATTACACTAAAACACATAAACATTTTTAAGTAAGTAAAAAGTTCACAATATTTAATCATTCAACCTCATCTTCAGTGCTTTCACCTCCTTTAATATCTCCCATAGATTGGTAATGAACATATAGGCTATAAAAGGATCGGTACGAGAATTGATATGTCGAGTTTTCTTCGATCCACCCCTTTTCTTTAAACATCTGAACTAATCCTGCTTCAAAAGTTCCAGTGTGATCAAAATTTTCTTTCATTCTCCAATCTTGGTGATCAAAAAGGTACTTGAGTTCTCCTACTGCATTCATAATACTCTGAAGTTCTCTTTCAATTTTCTTCAATTTCTTCTCTAAAGCAAGCGAACTTCCAAATGCTGGTGGCATTAATGGAGATGAAGCATGTGAAGAATGATCTATAATAGCATTTAGTGCTTCATTTCTATTACCAACATACTGATCATCAATAGGAATCATAGGCTCCTATGGTAGTAAGACTTTTTCCCAACTTTCATATGGCACTTGGGATTGACTGCAAATAAGAAAAATTGTTGAAGGATGCATAAGTCCATAAATTGGCCCATTCATAATGATTCCCATCACAAATTTAAATATAATTGAACCTATATCAGTAGGTCTCTCCATTTGAATGCAATAGTTTAAAATAACACTCTCCTTGGCGACTCTACTGATCTTCATAGTAGGGAGTAATTTTGCACAAATAAAGAAATTCCATTGTTTCAAAATTGGATTAAGTGATGGAGTTGGAAAAGTAATATATCCTTCATCTCGTATTTCCCATATATCACCTTCATCCGTAAGAAAATTATAAATATCTTGCATCAAATCTCGCGTAGGAATGAAATTTGTATAATGACAGATTGGAACATTTTCTACCATATATAATTCATTAATCCTCTCAGGAGTAAATGGTATAGCCTTACCTCAAACGAAGAGAATTCTTTGGTTAATTCCATGTAGATTTGCATAGAACTCCTTCTATACAGGTATAACAACCGCAATGATAGTGTAACACAGAACTTCCCATCACCTTTGCAAAATGATCTTGTAAACTGGAGCACTTGGATTGATCAACCATGATTACATATCCTCTTTCCTTGATCAATCTCTTCTTCGTAATAATTTTATCGTATAATCTCTACACGTGAAAACTAATAAACTTTCTTCTATTAAAAACTCTATACCTCGAAGTATTTTTGGAATTGGAAGCCATAGAATCTGAAAATAGGAAGTTTCTAGGCATCCTAGNTTTATACTTGCTCAACATTTCTATCAACTTTTGTTCTTGAATTTCAGTTAACTCAGAAGATATAATAACATATAATGTAGATGACTCTCCTAAAAATGCATACTTTAAATGGGCAGGTAATATCTTTAATCCAAGTTCAAGTGGTTTAATACTTGAAGGAATAAGACTTTCACTATCGTTTTCCAACAAGCCTAACGTTTCAAATTTGCTCTGAATACAATCCAAACCTTCTCTTTTTATTTCATCTTCATTCTAAAAAATTTCTCCTTGCTTTAACTTATCTTCACACTCATTCTTAAATTGTTCATTACTTAGATAATTAATGACTTTCATCCTGAAACATTCATTATCTTTTTCTATTGCAGGATATTTCATAGCTTTTGCTATATTAAATTACTTCTTAATCATTAACTCTCATTATTAATTCTCCTTTTTGCACATCTATTACAACTTTTCCTGTTGCAAGAAATGGTCTCCCTAAAATAATACGAATCTATTTACCTTCCTCTATATCCAATATTATAAAGTCTACAGGGAAAGTAAATTTATCCACTTTTACTAATACATCCTCTATAGCTCCCTTTGGATAAGTTATTGATCAATCGGCTATACGAAGAGTTACAGTAGTAGGGAAAATTTCTCCCAAATCTAAACGTTTAATGATTAATAAGGGCATAATATTGATACTAGCTCCTAAATCACATAAAGCTTTTCCATAAAATTTATCACTAATTGCACAAGGTATAAAACTACCAGGATCTTTTAATTTCTTAGAAAGCTTTTTCTAAATAATAGTACTACACTCTTCACTGAGTGCAACGATCTCATGATCTATAAACTTCCTTTTCTTATTTAGTACATCCTTCATAAATTTCACATAACTTGGCATTTGTTCCCAAAATGAATATTTATCGTTAATTTCTTAAGAATTTCCAAAAATTTGGTAAATCGTTTATCTTTAATTTTATGCTTCAGTCTTTGAGGAAATGGAGGTAATGGTTTTTCTAAAAGAACCTGTGTTTGTTCATTTTCATGTTGACCATTTTCCATTTCTTCCTTCTCTTAATCAACTTCAGTTTCTCTTTGGATCCTTGTTTCAACTTCTTTTCCACTTCGTAATTGAAGAGCTTTAATTTGCTCTTTATATTGATCTTTTGGATTAACTTCCACAGTACTCGGAAGAATTCCAGAAGGTCTGTTACTAAGTGCAGTAGCAAAACTCCATAATTAATTTTCAATTTTTCTAATAGCAGCCCCTTGATTTTGTATTTGATTTCCCATATTCAACATCACTTCTTCTATTGTCAACTTCTTTTCCTTAACTTATGGGTTAGGATTGGAGTTAAATCATGGACGATAATAAGGTCAAAAATTAGGATTTCCTTGATTGTTCAAATTTCTAGGTGGATTCACCAGATTATTATAATTATTCCAATTAAAATTAGGGTGATTTTTTTCATCCAGGGTTAAAATAGTTAGAATAGGGATTGTTATTTTGATTCTTTATAGCATTTAAAGTTTTATAAGATGGTTGAGTATCAATAATCTGTCCTAGTGAGTTTTCCTCTAATACTGGTGGTATTTGAGAATAACTCACTCCTATTTGATCATTCTTTCAAAAAATAATAGCAATTTGAGATGCCAAAATAGACTTTGCATCAGAATCATGAATATTGGCTACTCTCTTAGGATTTACCTTTTAGAGGGCCATTGAAAATTATTAATAGTCATTTCTTCAATTAAAGAATATGCTTAATTAAAAGGTTTTGACATTAATGATCCACCCACAACATCATCAATAATAGATCTCAGTGATCCTACTAATCCATTGTAAAAGGTTTGAATTATTAACCAATCTGGCAAAGCATGGTGTACTAAGAAAATCTTTAAATCTTTCCCAGGCTTCATATATCAATTCTCCTTCAAACTGACAAAAAGATGTAATATCATTTCTAAGCTAAGCGGTTTTTGAGGGTGGAATATATTTGGTAAAGAATTTTTGTGATATTTCTCCCAAAGTTCTAATAGATCTAGGTGCTAATGAATTTACCAAGCATTGGCTTTATCCCTTAATGAAAAAGGAAAAAATTAAGCCTAACATCATCATTAGACACTCCTTCATATTTAAATGTAACACAAATCTCAAGAAAACTAGCAAGAAATTAGGATCTTCAGTAGGTGATCCTCCGAACTGAATATTTTATACCATTTGGATAATAGCAGGTTTAAGCTCAAATGAATTAGTAGCAACAACAGAATTTTGAATAGTCAAGTGAAGTTCATCTGCTATCGAATTTGCATAATCTTTTAAAGGTCTTTGTCGATTCTCATTTATTAGATTTTCTAAGTTATTTGTCATTTCTTTTAAATTTTTAATTTCTCTTTGTTGATTTCAAATTTTTCTAATAGTACGTTCTAACTCTGAATCGTAAGGTACTAAGCCTTCAGATCCATTACTTCGCATAAACAAATAAAGTAAGCAAAGTAAAATTATTTTTTTGGATTTTTGATTTTTTATATATATATATTTTTATAGTATATATATTATCTCTAAATTTCCTAATTTATCAAAACTATTTAATTTACCTAAATTNTCTAATTATTCTGTACCATTTGGATAATAACAGATTTAAGCTTAAATGAATTAGCAGCAACATCAGGATTTTGAATAGTTAAATGAAGTTCATCTGCTGTCGGATTCACATAATCTTTTAAGGGTATTTGTCGATTCTCATTTGTTGGATTTTCTATATTATTCGCCACTTCTCTCAAATTTTTCTAATAGTATGTTCTAATTCTAAATCATAAGGTACTAAACGTTCAGATCCAATATTTCGCATAAAAAAATAAAGCAAGCAAGGTAAAATTTCTTTAAAGATCCAATCTTAATTAAATTTCTTTTTGGATTTTTTATACTATTTTTTTATGTTTTTATAAATTTGTACATATATATTATCTAAATTTCCAAATTTATCAAAACTATTTAATTTAATTAAATTAACCATTACCTTCCCCAGCAATGGCGCAAAAAACTTAATCCCGAATTTTNGCCTTTATCTTTCCCCGACAATGACGCCAAAACTTGATCCCGATTTTTTATATGTAAGGATTTATGAAGTTGACACCACTACAACGCCAACAACTTAATCCTTATATGAAAAGTAAGTTGTGTAAAATATATATAATCATAGGCAATTAATAATGAGATTCTACGCAAGTATACGTATCGTTATCAAGTAATAAAAGACTTTCTATTTAAGCCCCAAAGATCGATCCCACAGGGAAGGTGTAAATTGACAAATATAAGTTTTACAAGAAAATTTACAGAAAATCAAACGAAATCACTGTCACTAATTTTGAATGTTGATATGTTATCAAAACTAAAGTACTTAACTATTAGCAAAACAAAAATGCAAAGTTTAAAAAGTAAATACTAATCTACTAACTATTTTTATGTAATGAAGATTTCTTATGGAAAAAGCACATCCTTCCCACTACAATGAGGTTATGGTGAAATGTGATGAGATAAGTATTTATAATATGTATTGTGTCAAATAGGAGCAATTATAATTCTCTACCCTAATACAGTGCATAGAAAATCATTAGTTAATCCTAGGTTTAGACCCTAAATCCGTGGCTAGGCTAGGAGGATACCGGCTCCCACTCCAGAGCTCCCACTTCCCCTCACCTGAAGGCTAACTCTCGCTTTAGTTTTTAAACACTAAGATCGAATTGAGGATTTTAGTCTGTCACCCTAAAGATTCTCCAATTATACACCCAACAAAGAATATTTCTCTATTTATTTACACTTAATTTCATGAATGAATTTCTTCTCCATGAAATCAAATGTGATCATCACTCTATTGTAGAACTCATACTCCATTTCCCGGATCATATGTTTCACAACATATAAACAAATTTCTCCTTCATGAAATCAAATGTGACCCTCACTCTGTTGTAGAACTCATACTCCATTTCCCGGATCATATGTTTCACAATATATTTTAATTGTTATAGAACTCATACTCCATTTCCCGGATCATATGTTTCACAACATATTTTAACAATTCAATTGGCCAAATTGAAATGTAAATTAAGTTTGGAGTTGAAAAATCATCACAATTTATTTTATATTTTTATATTGGCATATCATATTATCTCTTCATTTCACCATATCTCAGAGTAGGGAGAAAGATAGAGTGAACTACTTAGATTTCATGAGAAAGACACAAAAAAACACAAATTTCATATATAAAAGAAAGTTCATATAACACTAATAAACAAAAAAAAAACTTATCTGAAACTCTTTCTCAAAGCAAATCCCTTATAGCCTTTCTTTAGAAATGCAGGAAGAAGATATCTCTCACTTTTCTCCTTCTCCAACACTCTTACAGAAAGTTTCACACTAAATCTCACCACACAAACTCTAAACTATAAAAGAAAAATCACTAATTGGCTCCAATATGGTGGTGGAATGATGATGGATTATGAAGAATGACGAAAATGGAGCGTGAAGGAATGTCATGGAGCAAAAAGGAGACACTTTCCTGATGAATTTCGGCCCCATATAAAGCCCAAGGTCGGTTCTCCAAGAGGTGCCTCCAAAATCTCTTAAAAATCTTCCAAATACATCGAACCTTCTAGAAATGGAGGTTGAACCGCCTTTGGCATCATCGATGCTGAGTAAAAATTTCAGTTGTTCTGTTGTTCTGCGCCGTCGGCACTGCCCTTGGTGCGGTCGGCGTTGAGTACTTCTTAAAAAATGTCATTTTGACTCCAAATTCCATATTTTTTTGCTTGATTTTTGCTTTAAGTCCTAAAAATCAACAACCTGCAAGAAAACATCAAAATACCTTCCATTAAGGTGCAATATCACCAAAAATAAGTACAAAATATGGGTCTAAAAATACATATATTTTTGGTGTATTAGTGAATCTTATAGCAAATATAATAAGACCAAAATGAGCTCGAGACAATTCGAAGGACTGTGAAATGTTTAGGGTATTACTCAGGACTTTTCATGATCCTTTAGGAATCTTGAAGGACACTTGGACTTATTATGATTTGCTTGATGGAATCATCCTTAGAGGTGAATAAATTAGACCCACCAGGGTATGTTATAGGATGTGGTAGACACACCTCAAATCTGTACTCTGCTTTCCCTACAAGCATGTTTTAATTCCTGCAAAATTATATATATGCTTTGCAAATACTGACCTTTCAGGTGGAGGAACGAGAAGAATCGACATGTACGCTTTTAAGTTATTGCATGGAAATTTACTTTTATTTTCACATATTGTTCCCTGCTTATAAAATTGCAAGTTAAACAACAAATTCACCCTGCATGTTAAAACAAATACATTTAAGATAACCACAAAACTGAAACCAAAACTAAAATTAAGAAATCAAAATAAGATAAAATTTGCCGTCACAACAGTCAAAATATTAAACAACTCAAAATTTAAAAACAAACAAAACAAAATAAAAATCGCAAATAAATTAAAACGTCTCTATCAAATGATCGGGAATCCCTCAAAAGAGGTAACCTACAGTTGCTAACGAGATTTCCCACGGTTTAAATGAAAGTATGGAACTCATTAAATTGAGTTTAGTAAATTCATTTGGACTAAGTGAACTTGAAGAAAAGTAGTGGTGCCTGAACGAGGGAACCATGAGATCCTAATTGGTGTGGCTCTAATTAACTTTAACATCCCCATAATACTTAAATAATCATGATCTTAGGAAACATTTGATTTGACATCAAGACTCGATACATTAGAAAACTTAAAATTGCTATGAAGAGGAGCTTGGAGCTAGCATTGTGGGCAGAACGACCATCTTCAACAACAAAACATGTCTATACCAGCTAAATTATTATTTAGGATTAAACAACTGAGCCATGAGACTTTGAGGTTGTCTGCCTAGTGCGACATAAAGCCTCAACTTTTCTTTAGGCTTTTGTATAGCTTTGTTATAATATATAAGCCCTAACGCATTTTAGGAGTCTAAGGTTTCGTTTGTCACGACCTAAATCCTCACATCTTTCAGGCTATTTATGTGATCGTTTCACATGAATGTAAGCCCTAATTAATAAAATTGGCAAGATGAAATACTTAAATATTTATCCTCTAAATTGAAGCCAAATAGTAGGATAGCTTTGGAAGTCACCGAGGTTCTCCTTAGAATCCATGACATCCTCTAGTTCTTCTTCCATTAGATTCAAGAAATAATTGTTCTAAATTTGAGTCATTCCCCTTTCACACATCTTTGCCCGATCTCTTTGAAAAGTCCTATCCTTTGAAATTCTTGAAGACAATATCCCCTGATTTTTATCGAGAGTTTTCTTAGGTGACTTCGGTTATCTAAGATGTAATTAACAATAAGGGCTTGCCTTTATAGGAAACTTTCAAGAACCCAACTTAATATAAACCCTATTTAATTTTTCGTATTAAATAGAGGAACTTATCAGTCTACATAAAATGGTTTCGCAGATCAAATGGATGTCAAATATTTTTTAGTTTATTTGATCGAGTCTCACCCTCAAGTTTTGTGTTTATCTTTCGGGATAGATACATAGCTTGAGGTGTATTGCTCTTTCATCTAAAATTTGAAAGAAATGTGATCGGTTTGATTTCATATTTTTATAAACTTATATATATATATATATATATATATATATATATATATATATATATA
>JXCR01139463.1:351225-381523 GCA_002079205.1 Phalaenopsis hybrid cultivar
AGATTAAAGCAACATAAACAAAATAAACAATTTTCAAAATTTTTAGAAATTCTTAAGAAGTTAACGATGAATATTCCCTTCGTAGAAGCTTTAGAGCAGAAGCCCAATTATGTGAAATTTATGAAAGATATTCTGAACAAAACAAGCAAGTTCACGGATAACGAAACTATTGCACTTAGCGAAGAGTGTAGTGCAATTATTCAGAAAAAGCTTCCTGAANTACCAAATTGGTCATTTTAAGTGCAATTGGATAGAGAACCATTCCGAATGAGTCATAGACCAATGTATTGTGAAGATATGGTGTACCCTAGTTCCAAGCCAACACCCAGGGACAATCATAAGGCCCAGTAGCCCTATAGGAACTCTTCTTGAACTTCCCCCATAATGATCTTACCTACTAAATGCTAGAGGTTAGAACCAATATGTGGGACTTCAAGTTGAGATAAAAAAAGAGTTTTGAATTTCTAATAGTGGGGTACCTCTTCTAGTTTTCTAAGACTAGTATAATGATCTTACCTACTAAATGCTAGAGGTTAAGATCAATATGTGGAATTTCAAGTTGAGTGAAAGAGAAGAGTTTTGAGTTTCTAATGGTGAGGGTACCTTTTCTAGTTTTCTAAGACTAGTCGTAGAAAGAAGAGTTTTGAATTTCTAATGGTGGGGGTACCTTTTCTAATTTTCTAAGATTAGTCAATAGGAAAGTCCTATGGCTAGACCTAGGCTACTAAACTTCTAATTTTCTAAGACTAGTCAATAGGAAAGTCCACCTACTAAGTGCTAGAGGTTAAGATCAATATGTGGAACTTCAAGTTGAGTAAAGAGAAGAGTCTGCTAAATGCTAGAGGTTAAGATCATTATGTGGAATTTCAAGTTGAGTAAAAAGAAAAGTTTTGGTTTTCTAATGGTGGGGTACCTCTTCTAGTTTTCTAAGACTAGTCAATAGGAAAGTTCTATGGGCTAGAGGTTAGGACCAATATGTGGAACTTCAAGTTGAGTAAAGAGAAGAGTTTTGAGTTTAGAGGTTAAGATCAATATGTGGAGTTTCAAGTTGAGTAAAAAGAAGAGTTTTGAATTTCTACTTACCTACTAAGTGCTGGAGGTTAGGACCAATATGTGGAACTTCAAGTTGAGTAAAGAGAAGAGTTTTGAGTTTCTAATTCATAATGATCTTACCTACCAAATGCTAAAGGTTAAGATCAGTATGTAGACTTTCAAGTTGAGTAAATAGGAGAGTTTTGAGTTTCTAATGTTGAGGGTACCCTTTCTAATTTTCTAAGACTAGTCTATAGGAAAATCTTATGGCTAGACCTAGGCGAGTACCTTTTCTAATTTTCTAAGACTAGTCAATAGGAAAGTCCTATGGCTAGACCTAGGCTACAATACTTCTTCTAATCTAAGACTAGTCAATAGGAAAGTCTTATGGCTAGACCTAGGCTACTAAAGAAGTTTCTAGACCTCAACCAANTCAATTATAAGGTATGACCTATTTTACGTTGCATGGCTTTCCCTGCTAACACATATTTTCTGCAAGTCGAGTCTTTTATTTTCTCTTTTATATATATTTGTAAGAGTCTTTAGGCGGAGTATATATCATAAATAAGGTACATACACTGGTTTCAAAGTGGATGACGCATCAAACCATGTGACAGAAAACGGAAGCGTTAGCTCAAGTCCTCTACTTTAAGTCCAAATTCTATATTCTTGTATATATCTTGGATTGAGCAAGTATATGTGGAGTCTAATTGATTTTCTCGCTTTTTCTGTGATAAGTTGACGACCCAACAACAATTTGAGCATCTTTTATATATTATGGAGTGTTTTCTTTCTTGTGTCTTGCATGCCAGGATTGCTTTTTATTATTTATTTTTGTGCATCTTGGATTCTATGAAAAATATAATCTATGCTTATTAACAACTCTAAACCTAAAATTTTTCTACTTAAAATAATCTTAAATAAAATATGCAAGATAATTAAAAATTAGGAATAAAATATCCAGAACATTAAAATTTGTCTTTAACTTTCTTGCATTTAAAATGGGATTCATAGCATGTATATTACCCAACTTAATTTAATAAGGCCTCCACAAAATCTAAGGTTCGCTCTAGATAACTACATCAAAATTATATGTCCCGAGGAGGAGCCCTCGTGCTTCTTCAATCCGATTGACCCAACATACCTTTTTACATAAAAGGTTGTCTAGTGCGCTTAGGTCGTTATAAGGCTCCCCGATCCAAATAGGGTGTATGTCATTTTATCAGAGTTTTTCTAGCTTTGCAGTTGAACCTCCATTTCTCTTTTTTTCCTAAGACATTCTCATCACTTTGGCAGTATAAGTCCCACCACTTGGAGCTTCAGCTTATAGTCATAGGATAAAATTTTCTTCTTTTGACCTAAGGGCTATCGAGATCCCTTATGGACGACACAATTCATGGATTGCTGACCGGAGATCTCAGAAAGTTTTAGGTTGACTATCTTCACGACCAGGTAGACTTAGGGTCTTAGTGGCTTAGGATGATGGGTCTATGGTACACTGACCTCACTACCTCTACCTTCTAAGGATTACTCCTCCCCTCATTTTACTATCATTGTTGAGCCTTGTCTCTTCTTTTTCCTTTGTTTACATCATCACGATTACTCGATCATTGATGAGCTGCCAGCTGTCTGGGATTCGATAATTTGTCCTCTACCCCTATAGCCTAGATGTGTTTTGACGTATCGAGATCCTCGTTGGGATGATATAGTTATTTCACATGCTTTAATGCCAATGAGATGCTGACTGACCTTTTTGGATGCCCTAGTATTTTTGGATGGAATATTTGAAAACTGAAAATACGTACTCTGGTTCTCCAGCACCTGCAGGTTATTATTTCTATTTTGGTTGGGAGGAGGCCTGAATGAAGCTTGGATAGTAGCTCTAATACCCTAACACAAGTAACATGAGGAGATAGAGGAAACTAATTCTTGATTATCTCATACAGGAGCAACACCTCATATATATGCCTTTGCCAAATATTCTAGTAGCTAGGCTTACCATATTACATAAGTACCCTTAGGTAGTTATATGACATATGCACTTCACATTTATCTTGTTAGACTGATTTAGTGGCACTTGCCTTGATTCTTGGCTGTGAAATGTAAACATTTAAGGGTTTTAATTTTTGTTTTCTATTCTTTATTGTTAATTTATTTTGTTTATGTTTTAATTTGAAATAAAACATGTTTGGTATGCTTGGTTACTATACGATTATTTTTTAAAATATAAAAAAGACCCAAAATTTATTTTGAGTATTTTAAAAATATATGTTTATTTATTAAAAATAAATAAATAAAAATACCTTAACCACATTAAAAAAATTGTCCTTAAAAAATAAGTGAAAAATAAATACAAAACAAAACATAAAATTGACCCCAAACAAAGCCTTTTTTGCGCCATTTGCACCAGAGGCTAAAAGTGGAACTCCTAAAAGTGAGATTTTTGTTCTCTTTTCCCACTCTCTCCAGCTCACTCAAACAATTCACTGGTGATTGATCTTCTACTCCATTTGCCTGCTCGGTTCTACTCGCAGCCCCCCTCACACGGCACAGATAAGTAAAGCTTACTCCCAGGAAAAAACGGAAAAATCGCATTTTCCTACTCTTGTTATCCATTTCCTTCACTTGTAAGTCACTGCTCCTTTCCCTCCAGAGAAGAACTAGAGCAGCTTCTATGGGTTTTCCATTCTTCCACCTTCTTCTGTTTCTCATCTTCAACCCTTTTCTTCCTCCNTTAAAGAGCTTGCCAGACTTTTTGTGGAGCAGTTCATGGCAAATCGGCGTATCATCAAAGATTTATCCCATATCTCAGGAATTCACAAAAGTCAAGAAGAATTGCTTAAGAACCACTTCCACAGGTTCTCTGCTTAAGCTCTTCAGATTTTGGGAGCGGATCCAGAGTTGCTGAGGGAGTCTTCCTTGGAGGCCTCCACCCAGGACCTTTCTAATCATCACTAATGTGGGAGATGGTATGCTCTTACGCCTACTTTATCCATTGTGTTGAGGCCCAAATCACTGCATATGAGGCCAACAACATGCATAAGGAGCAATTCAAGCAATTTGGAGGAAAACACAAAAGTAACGTCGACGAAAATAATTAATCCTTACAACGAAGAAAGTCCAAACAACAAGGGAATCACGACCTTCCTCTTCAGCCTAAAAACCATCAAAGTGAGCATTGACCTAAGAAAGAGTATATACCACTTAACACCTTGCGTGTTAACATCCTAATTATCATCAAATATGAGGAAACTATTAAGTGTCCTCATCCCCTAAAATCTAACTTCGGCAAGCATGAGCAATATTGTCATTTCCATCGAGTTCGTGGCCACACCACCGTTGCATGTATGTAGCTTAAGGAAGAGATTGAAATGTTTATTCAATAGGTATATCTTGACTGATTTGTGCAAATCAAACCAACCGGTATTGATAACGCTTCCATTTAGGGGCAACAATCACAAAAGCAATAACATGCAAATCACCGAGTGGCGGGTAAAATTCACATGATCATTGGAGGCCCGTTGCTGACCAATCAAAGTTTTTATCATTGCACCTGGAGAACCAGTGTAGAAGAAATTGCACTTCGAGCCTATCACTTTTAATGATTCCTACCTAGAAGGTATCCAACCCCTTACCAAGATCCTATTATTATTGGCGCAGGAATTGACGATCCCTGCTACAACGTGAAGAGGATCCTTATTGACAATGGTTGCTTTATTAATGTCTTATTCTACTCCATTTTCCTTAGCTTGGGACTGACAAAGGAAAGACTTCAACCCGCTTCAGAACCATTATACAGTTTTGACAATTGACCAGTGAGGGTTGAAGGAACGATAAATCTCCCCATTATTGTGGGAGATTTTCCTCGACAGACGACGCACTCAATCCAATTCATCATTACCGTGTTAGAATCAACATACAATGTCATCTTTGACAATCCCTTGCAATCCATCTTTGGCATCATGACTTTTGTGCCACACTTGAACCTCAAGTTTCCAACCCCAGTAGGGATTGACGTCATGCGAGGAGATTGACAGATAGCACAATCATGCTACCTTAGGTAAGCTTAACCATACCCATCAACCACACTTGACATCTAGAGCTTTTATCTTTGAGATGAAGATGTATCTTAATGGGCTTCTCCCGTGGAAGATTTGGTCCACATCCCGTTCTCCGGTGAACACCCCTAGAGAACAATACATCTTGGTTCCCTCCTCTCCGATGAGCAAAGACCAGAATATGTAGGTCTTCTCTAAATGAACCAAAACATTTTTTCATAGATCCCAGCTGACATGCTTGGAATCGACCCTGGAATAATCTATCTAACATTTAAACCGATCATCCAAAAGGAGCGCAACTTCGCCCTTGAACTATTACAAGCTATCAAACAGGAAGTCAACAAAGTTATGGAAGGAAAGTTCATATACCGCACGACTAACCAATGTCGTTATGTTCAAAAAATCTAGCGGTGCATGGAGGATGTGCATCGACTGTACTGACCTCAACAAAGCTTGTCTGAAAGATAGCTTTCCCCTTCCGTGCATGGATCAACTCGTCAATAGCATGTCCGGACAACAGAGGCTCAACTTTATGGATGCATAATCATGGTACAATAAAAAAAGATGAACTCGATAAACGAGAAATCAACATCTTTCCAAATAGATTAGGATTTATACTGTTATCAGGTTATGTCATTTGGGTTGAAAAAAGCTTGTGCAACCTATCAACGTCTCATAAAAAAGGTCTTCAAAAGCCTTCTCGGGGGTCGTTAATGATATGTTGGTAAAAAGCCTGGAAGCGTCCCAACACATTTCTCATCTAGAGTAGTGTTTCCAACTTCTTCATTAATACAACATGCACCTTAACCCGAATAAATGTGCTTTCAGAGTCACATCAGAGAAGTTTCTAGGATGCATGGTTACTTATCATTGAATTGAGGCAAACCCATAAAAAAATCAAGGAGCTGAGAGACATGGTGCCATTGAGGAACATCAACGAGGTGCAACGCTTGTATGATCGTATAACCGCTCAATCCTACTTCTTGGCTCATTTTAGGGATAAATATATGTCATTCTTCAAGATACTTGGAGGTGCTCGAAGCACCTATTTTTAATGGATAAATGACTGTCAGATCTCTTTCGAGCAACTCAAGGCATATCTAACTTAACTGCCCCACTTCTTAAAGCCTGTCCAAGGGGAGATGTTATATGTCTAGTTGGCTATTTCGCCTCACGTGACAAGCTCTGTCCTACTTCAGATGGAATGCTTGGTTGAAAAGCAAGTCTACTATGCCAACAAGATTTTCTTTGATAAAAAAAATTTCTATTCGTTGGCGGACAAGACTATGCTGGCCCTGGTATTCTTAGCAAGGAGACTCCGTCCGTACTTCCAGGATTACACTATCGACGTCTACACACAACTCCCTTTGAAGGATATTCGGCAAAAACCAGAAGCATCATGAAGATTAGTTAAATGGTTGATAGAATTAGGAGAATTTGACATTTATTATCTGTCGCGAACAAACATCAAGTCACAAGGGTTGGCCGACTTTTTGGTAGAGTGCATAATGCCTTCTTTTGATGAGCCGCCTCTTTCTCCTCCACCATCACCTTAGTGGAAACTGTACATGGATGGAGCATCTGGAAACTCCGGAGGTGGTGCCAGAATAATACTCATCTCTCTAAAGCGGGACATATCGGAGTATGGGCTCCGCCTGAAATTTCAAATCATCTATAATTTTGTCAAATATGTAGCCCACACCGTTGAATTAAAACTCTTCATCGATTTTGAAGTACGTAATGTGATCATCTACACTGATTCACCGCTCTTCAGATCCCAAGTAGAGGGGGAATTCGATGCCATAACTTACAATTGATACAATATCTTAATCTGGTGAAAACACTTCTTTCCTGGATTGAAACATGCCAACTCATTCACATACTTCGGGAGCAGAACACCTGAGCTAATGCTCTTTCCAAGCTCTCTACTTCAAAGATTGGAGATCTTTGTAAAAAAGGTGCATCAAGAAGATACATTTTCCTAGCATCCAAGGCTCTTGGGTGATACTGCCTATAGATGACCCGAAAGGGTCATCTTGGATAAACCTCATCATCACCTTCTTCTAAGATGCGACCATGTCAATTTACGTCCAATGCATGGCCGCCGACTTCATCTTTTTTGGTGATAAACTATATAAAAAGGCATTTGTAGTTCCATACCTTAAGTGTCTCCCCCCATCTGAAGCTGATTATACTCTACGAGATATTCATTTCGAAATATGTGGGGAGCATATCGAGGGTAGACCTCTTCTCCTTAGAATAATGATATGGGTTTCTACTAGCCACAATCAAGCAAGATGTATTGAACTTTATGCAAAGTGCAAGAGTTGTCAACTGCACTACAATCTTACGCATGCACCACAATTAAGACCCACGTCATTTCTGAGTCTTTGGTCTTTCATCCAATGGCATGGGACCGTTTCTAATAGCTATTGGACAACGTAAATTCATCATCCTAGCTATTGACTACTTCACCAAGTTGGAAGAAGTGAAACCGCTCACTAAGATCACTGAAGCCAATGTCAAGCAGTTTGTCTAGAAAAAATTTTCTATCGCTGCAGGCTCTCCATAAAGATTATCACTGATAATAGGACTCAATTCTCTAGAAAGGTCTTCACATCATTCTATAAGGATCTTCACATCCAGTTGGTGCACACTGTCATAGCACATCCTCAAATGAATAGACAGATAGAGGTGACAAATCAAACAGTGTTAAAGTGGTTGAAGACTAATGGGAAGAAGAGCTCCACAAAGCGCTCTGGACCTATTGCACCACCTCATGAAATCTAACCTGGGAAATTTTATATAACCTGTGTTTTAGCATCGAGGCTATCATGTCAGTTGATATCAGGGTTCCGAATCCACGAGTTAAAATTTTTGACTCATATAACAATGAGGAAATGCTCTAGAAACATTTGGATCTCATCCCAGAAACATGCGATGTGGCCCACCTTAGAGCTACTTCCTACCACAGAAGAGTTGCTCGCCACTTCAATCGGAGAGTCAAGCCTTGACCTATCTTCATCGAAGACTTGGTCTTGTGTAGTATTGAAGTCGTTGGTCGTGGTCCGCAATGCAACAAACTATCCTTCCTCTAGGAAGGCCCATGTATCGTCGCTGTCATAATCAAGACTAAAACCTTCAAGCTCAAGGATTCAGAGGACAAAATCCTATCCCATACTTGGAATGCAGAGAATCTTCGCAAGTATTACCCGTAACACTCCAGTCATTTAGTCAATGTATGTTTTTATTTATTATTACATCACATCTTGCCTATAGTTTCAATGTATCTCAAACTTATTAAATGAATATAATTCACTTGCTTTCCTCTACAAAGAGGATATATCTAAAAAGTTTAATGATTCATTCATGAATCTTTTCATGCTCTCGACCCAGAGATATGCAGCTTTGGTTGCATCTTAGTTATAACACGCCTAATCCCAAGGGGATTTGATCTAACATCTTCCATATGAGCTAACATCGCCAAGTTTTTACTTTAATAAATAACCCTGGATAGGTTACCAGTCCTTGGTGGATTACACCTAACCCCTTTCACACAAATTGATAAGCGAGCAACGCTCTAATTAACAACCTCTGATGGGTTAAAAAGTTCTCAGTGACTTTCCATTGGCTTCTCCCATAAGCGTTAACATGATTGAGTAATACTCTAATGCTCAAACAAGTCAAATGCCACTGACAATTTATTCTCATGACAACCTCCTAACGTGTTAAAATCTTGAAATGACATCTAGTATCCCATGTGACATGAAAAGAAAACATGCTTCAACGTTATCACAAAAAAGATACTTCTGGGGGGGGGGGAGATAAATAGCCAAGAAAATTAAATAACTAAACAAGATGATCAACAAACATACTAGTATCACTCATACATCATCATTCTGACAAACATAAAAGCAAAAGCTGAAAAGAAATAGCTACATTTGTACGATTTATACAACATGAGAAAAGAAAATACGCTAAAAGCAGATAAGGAAGAGTGGACCACTAATCAACTTCAACATTCTCCTCCACCCCTCGTCATCGTTGGAAAACACCTTATTTAATTCACTTTTGATGTCTTCATCGGTATAATTTGAGGGAGGATCCTCTGAAGCTTCACTAAGAGTGAGCCCCTCCACAACAAACCCAGTTCAACGTGGCACTACTTGACTCCCCTTCAAGAAGCCCCAGATGAATCATTCCTCGATGAACTACTTCTGTTGATCCTTTGCCTCAACATCAAATACTCGATCACGAGCCTCCTGGGCATGCTCTCTAATGATAGTCCTGAACTAAAGTTAGTTTTTAAAGTCCTCGACCGCTTTCGCTTAAACTCTGCAACATCAACTTCCTTCACATACTTCAAAATTTGGATCTCTTACTCCTGGGCTGACACCGTCGACTTAAGGGTTTTCACACACTTATTACTTTTACTGAGATCAGCTCGTGCCTCCACCAATGCCTCTCGAGTTCTCTTCAGATCCTGAAGCTACAATAAGAAGGAAGTTTTCATTGTTGAGAGTTCAATCCTATACTCCGTCAACTATGATTCGAGAGTCGTGACTCCTTCAACTTTGGATTCATTTCGAGGCTTATACTCACCTTAGAGATATTTGATCTTAACAAGTTCAAAATTCCAATTTATCAGAGTCAATCCTACCCCATCTGGATTTCTACCATTTTATCCATCCGAAATAAAAAAAACATAGGCCAGACAAATAAAATGATTATAATGTAGCAGAAGATAAAACAAAACTTATAAGACCCTCGACCTCCATAAGCCTGGTACATTCATGAAACAATGCATTCTTAGAAGTATGAATAATTGAAGAAATAAGCAGGGATATCCGCGATTCTTTATCTTCTATGTTATTTTTGTGGGAGTACTTCACAATCATTGTTCACTGGGGCTGCTTCAGAAATACCATAGGGGTTGGTTTGGAAGTTCCCTTCCTAGATTTCTTTAATGTTATAGTCATGGATTGCTCAGGGTGGAATGAAAGTTTGGCCTTGAACAATGATTCCTCGCTCACAAATTCATGAATGTAATATGTCTCGAACGACATCTCCTTGAAGTTATGAAAGCCTAGCTTCCGTAGTATTTCCTCCTCAGTTATATGAAGAGAGACATATAATTGTTGGAATCTTCCTCGCTTCCCACGGAGCCCCCAATGATTCTTTGCGAAGAAGAATCTCATGGACCATTGTCAGCGTCAACGTCAACAGTGACTCTTAAAAAAACAGTAAGCCCGTTAATGATTGTCACCACTCGACAGTACAACTAAGCAATGCAAACTCCAAATGCCTTATGATTTCGATAAAATGAGTTTTCGATAAAAATCATAGGTTGACTCTCATGGCTGTCTCATTAACAGTAATATGCCTAGGTATTTTCACCACCATGTTGTTCGAGAAGTAATATTTCTTCCGAAACAAAATCAAGTCACTCTCTATTAAAATTGACATTGTATTCTCTGAGTTTTAACCACCCTTTTTTGGTTCTCAGCGGAATGGGGTTCCCCAAATGTCGTCACTTCCACAACATAAAATATCTTGTTACTCGTCTGCTATGCGAGATGGGGGCGACTTTCTTCTGAACCGAAATATGAAAGAAGATCCTATTGCTTGTCTACTATGTAGGACACTGATGATTTTCATCTGCACCGCAAGGAGAAAAAAATCTCGTTGCTCGCCTGCTACGCAGGACGAGGACGACTTTCTTCTACAGCATAATGTGAAAGAAGATATATTTGCTTTCCTGCTACGCAGGATGGGGATGAATTTTCTCTGCACCGTAAGGTGAAAGAAGATCGCGTTGCTCGCCTGCTACACAGGACAAGGAAGATTTTCTTCTGCACAACAACATGAAAGAAGATCTATTTGCTTGTCTACTACGTAGGATGGGCGACTTTCTTCTGCATCGCAGCATGAAAGAAGATCTCATTGCTCGCTTGCTATGTAAAACGGGGACAATTTCCTCGGTACCGCAAGGCGAAAGAAGATCTCGTTTCTCTCCTGCTATGCAGGATATGGACAACTTTCCACCGCAATGCGAAAGAAGATCCTGTTGCTCGTTTGCTACATAAAATGGGGATGACGTTCTTCTTCTGGAAAATCTAGCTAGCAGAAATCTCCACTCTCAACTCTCTTTCTCTTTTCTCCTTCTCCTTCTCACTTGTGATTCTTTTCCTGATCCATGACCTCTATTATTAGCTTAAAAGGAGGCAGAACATTAAAGGCAATTGTTAAAAAACAAGCACAAAAAGTGTTGAAAACTGAAATTCTTTTCATATTCCTACCTTTTAGCCTTTTGAATTCCCTCATTACAAATAAAAAACAAAGGAAGTTGTTTGAAAAAAGAAAATAAATTGGTTTATATTCTATCATTTAAGCTTTCAAATATGCTCCAATCTGCTCAAATTCCATGTAGATTCCACAATTTAGGCCAATTTTACCCGTTTTGACTGCATCAGGTTGTTTCCGCCAGTCAAAATGCTCTCCCATGGTTTGACGGCCTGCCAGCTTCAATTCCCTCCATCGGTTCAATTGCTCATGGTATAACTCTCCACACTATGACTTTCGGGCGGGCCATGCTGTTTGAATTATGGGTGCACTATTTGAAATACGCGCCGGCGGGCCACAACGAAATAATATCTCATTGTTCTCATGCTATGCAGAATGGGGACGACTTTCTACCGCAATGCGAAAGAAGATTTTGTTGCTTGTTTACTATATAGAATGGGGACGACGTTCTTCTGGAAAATCTAACTAGTAGAAATCTCCACTCTCAACTCGCCCTCTCTTTTCTCCTTTTCCTTCTGAGTTGTGATTCTTTCCCTCATCCATGACCTCTATTTTTAGGTTTAAAATGAGGTCAAACATTGAAGGCAATTGTTTAAAAAAAAAACAAGAAAAAGGAAGTAAATTGAAATTCTTTTCATATTTCTACATTTTAGCCTTCTGAATTTCTTCATTACAAATAAAAAAGGCAGTTGTTTGAAAAAAGAAAAAAAATCGGTTTATATTCTATCATTTAAACTTCCAAATATGCTCCAAATATCCTCAAATTTCATCTAGATTCTTCGATTTGAGCCAATTTCTGCTGGTCTGACTGCATCGGGCCGTTTCTGTCAGTTGGAATGCTCTCCCATGTTTTGACGGCCCTCCGGCTTGAATTCCCTGTGTCGGTTCAGTTGCCCATGGTATAGCTCTCCACGCAATTAGGGGTGGCTCGCTCGTGTTCGGCTTGTTTATATTTCGAGCTCAAAAATTGCGTTCGCGTTCGACTCGTTTGCTTAGCAAGCCAAACACGAGCCGTTCACGAACAAGGAGTCGTTTTGAGAACCCTAATCACATAGCCATAAAATGTTAAGGATTGGGGCAAGATTTAAAACATTATTTGAATCTAATATATTAATCACTTGAAACTTTGAGAATGGACTGAAGTCCAACACCACTCTTGTCGCCGTCGAACATTGCCTACCACCATTGCCACCTTCGACAACCAGAGACCACCACCGTCCGTCGTTGCCAACACTTACCATCCTCTACCACCGCTGATCCGTCAATTGTCGTCGATCGTCGTCAATCACTTTCAACTGCCTCTCTTTCCTAACAATAAATTCATCCTCACATCGACGTAGTAACTTGGGAAGCTTAGTAACATTTTCTCGTCTGCGAGACAAGTAGTTACAGTTGTAATCATCTTTTTCTAGTGGAACTTTTCATTTAACCCAGACCCCATGGTTTTTTTCCTAGACGAGTTCTCCACATAAAACTTCTGGTGTCATTACTAGCTGTTTTCTCTCTTCTGAGCGTGCACTAAATCTTCGTACAATGCTAAGACGATAATCTGCTACTCTACTGCCATAAATTTTCTAGCATGCATCAATAAACTAGATTTGTTTTTTAAACTTTATAATATTCAAAAATAGCTTTCATTGTGTAACAAAGATATAAAATTAAATTTTTATTTATTTCAATAGAAAAAGAAAAATGACGAAGTTGTCTTCACGAGCTAATTAAGCTTTTATATTTTATTGTGAGTTTGATGTTGATTTGAAATTAAATGGGATCGAACATCAAATGAGTACTTTTATAAATCATTGGGTGGCAAACGACTTTGTCGGCAAAGGTTATTTATTGCAGGTAATACACCTAAGTCGAATTTTACATAATGTTATTTATTGCAGTTTGCTTGTATTTGTTATGATGATTCATCAAAGTTGCAATTATTGTATAATTTTTTTTTATATATTTATTTAGTTTCTTATATTAAGGAAAAATATGAATATAAATTATAAAGTCTCATATATTTAACATCCATTAAATATTAAATTACTAAATACAATGCAAAATAGATAAATANAAGTTTGCTTGTATTTGTTATGGATCATCAAAGTTGCAATTATTGTATAATTTTTTTTATATATTTATTTAGTTTCTTATATTAAGGAAAAATATGAATATGAATTATAAAGTTTCATATATTTAACATCCATTAAATATTAAATTACTAAATACAATGCAAAATAGATAAATATTAGCCGAATTTACATACATACCACCCAATTCATTTGTATTTACATATCTAACACTTAAGTTCTGAATTTTACATTTATAGCACTAAAATCTTTCATATAATATAAAAAATGTCACTATTTTAAGTTTTAGAAGTGAAGTACTCCTTTCCTTCCTAGGAAAAGTGGCATATATATAAAAATTAAGGTTTAGGTGTTAGATATGTAAATATATATGAAGTGAATAGTATCTTTGTAAAAAGTTTCTATATGGGTAATGAAAACATCGAGATGGGTTCGCCAACTTCCAAACCATCCATAATTTCATATAACTCGGGGCCAACAAGTTATATATTTCGTGCAATTAGACACTAAGTTCTTGTACTGAAATTTGTTGCCGTGCAACTCTAAAACTTCTTATTGTAAAACCATATTTTTCCCTCTTCCTTCTTTTCTAGAGTATTAATAAGATTGTAATATAATCTAGGAATATATTTTTTTTATCTAAAATAATACAAATATGTGAGAGGCACATACATAGCAGTTATGTTCTGGGATTTTGTGGTGGTAGAGTGATAATTGAACGTCTCAACGTTATATGAAATCCATCACACAAAAGGATAAAAGGATAATAGCTTGAGGAAAGACTAGAGATTTTTGCGTAAAAAATCCAAAAAAGAAAAAAAAAATGCAGTGTCTAGCCCACGCAAAAAGATCCACTATAGGTTCGCAAGTACATGGGTTAACACTTTTCCTAAATTATGGAAGATTGAATTACGTAGTTGATAATCATAGATTTATAAGAGTAATCTAGTGATAATAGTTGTACTTGTACTACAAAAAAATGTTGTTGATGAAATTAATAGTGTGAGCAGGCCACAAAGGCTATATAATTGATTGCATTAATCAGCTACAACTATTGTAGTTGGTGGTTGTGATAGTATCAGATGGACATAAAGACTGCAATTGAGATCCGTCGTAGTAGTTGGCCACATAGGCCCTAGTTATTAGCTTTAGGAGCGTCAATGGACCGTAAAGGTCGTAATTGAAAGCTCCAACCGTGAGCCACATAGGCCGTACTGGAGAGCTGCAATAGTGACAGTTGGTCATCAAGGTCGTAGTAGGGAGCTGTAGTAGTAGTGAGACACACAAGTTGTAGGTCATATTGTGGAGCTATAAGGAGAGAGCTTCAGGTGTTTGAAGAGAGTTCTTGTATTCTAAATATGATATGTGTAGGCATTTATTACAGGTAGTTATCAATGGATCTTTGATATGAAGTTACCCATTGTTTTGCATTGAGGGTACATTTTTATACAATATCAGGGTATGTCGCTACACCATATTTGGGGTGCATTATTATACATTATTCGGGGTGTGTCGTCGCACCATGTTTAGGTCACTGAGTTATTCCATAAGCATGATCCAATGCATAAACAATCCTAATTCTGACTGTTGTTTTAAAATCATATAACTTAATATGATTCATTCATTAGAATTTTCTAATGGAGATTTTATATAAACAAATTGTTCTTTCTGAAAGACTTCCAATTGTTTAGTTTTTATATTTATTTGAAGTAATTCTCACATTTTGTTAAATTCATGTACGAGATAGAGTTTATTCAACATCAAGTTTGTCAGAACTACTTACTATAGTTCATCTAAAAGTAATTGCTTTTTTAATTTCTTTTCTTCTTTTAATTGTATTTCATAAGAAGAAAAAAAAGAATTATAAGGCTTGAAGGTGTGCATAAGCAATTAATATGTTCCAGACATATGTGCTTATCATCTTGCTAATCGTCAAACTCTGATACCTTTTTTGATGCCTTCGATGGATTTGATGTTTCAGTCTTCTTTTTAGCTTTAGGTTTTTGTAATAATAAATATATTTTATTTTGTACTCTAACTCTTCAATTTCTTTGATATCATTTCTAACAATTTTCTTTAATTTTCTTATTCCTATTTCTAATTTGTTTATATCATCTTCCATGGTTAACAAATTCTTCTTACTCTATTGTCATCTGTATGTTCTAAACTTTTTTTGGGTCAATCATGCTTCCATCTGAGAGTTTAACATAATATTATCTTACTTTGATTCTTCCTCTTTTAGGGTTTGACCTTAAAGTTCCGGTTAATTTCATACTTTTCTTCGTAGATTTCTTAAGAAAATTAGGGCCCAATAGGATCAATCAGATCCCTAACAAACCACAAATCTATATAAACACTTTAGAGATTCAAAGCATAACTTTAGTTCGTTTCCTACACTAAGTGTCACTAAGAAAAATAGAATCAATATACATGGTATTATTTAAACAAACTGGAGGAATAAAATATAATAACCATCAAAACTTTAAGACATACTTACAAACATAGAGCAAGAAGTTTTTATTTAGCTGGAGTAGTAGTCACACCTAATTAGATTACAAGAAGTAGAGAAGAAGAAGAAGAAGAATAAGAAGAAGAAATAACTTAGACATTGAGCCTATGTCACTACTAAGCCATTGACAATCATGATGGGTGGAATGGTGATTATCAAGGTTNACGAGCTATTTTGACAGCCTTACACGCAATGACTTTCGGGCGGGCCACACTGTTTGAATTTCGAACGCATTGCTTGAAATAAGCCAGGTCACAGCCGGTCGTGCGGGTCAGCTATTGTGTTTTTTTTTTTTTGTGCATGCGGCTGAGATCACCAGTAGAAGGAGCAAAAAGTACCCCCATCCAACTGAGCTCAATTCGATTTACATATTATTTGTATAAACATTTTATTATTATATTAGCATATATATATACACACACTCACACACACACACCACACACAATGATAAATAAATTGCTCGAGATTTGAATATTTTTGGTCGATGAAGTTGATCCCGCTCGAAAATAGGGGAGAAACTGATAGGCCTCCCACAAATCTGCATCATGCGATGCGACTCTTGAGATAATTTTTGGAGGAAGAAATATTCAAACCTCGATTAAGAGTAATTCAGAGCTCAGATTTCAGTAAATTTAGAGCCAAACTAACTGGCTCGACAAGACAGATTCAATGATATCAAAATTGACCAAATCTCATCAAATCAAGCTCAAATCAAACAATTAAACTTCTTTTGTAAGTTTTTAAACACATTTGGAATGTCAAATAAATGTCAATTCTAGTAAGTCCATAGTCGAATCGAGCATCTCAATAAGACGAATCAAAAGAACCCAAGATCGCTCAACTCCGACACTATCAAGACACTTTAATTTCCACCGAACGTCATTCGACCAAGGGAAGCTCTCCGAACTATCTGATCAAAGTAGTTCATAATTCTGCATTAATTGCACTGGAACCGTATAAATAGAGTCTCAACCCTCTCGTGAGGGGAAATAAGAGTTTGAACCTTGAAGAAAAGCTTGAAACTTTTAGAAGGGACTGAAGTTCAACACCACTTCTGTCGCCGTCGAACATTGTCTACCACCGTTGCCACCGTCGACGGCCAGAGACCACAACCGTCCGTCGTCGCCAACACTTACCATCGTCTACCACCGCCGACCCGTCAATTGTCGTCGACCGTTGTCGATCACTTTCAACCGCCTCTCTTTCCTAACAACAAATTCATCCTCACATCGACGTAGTAACTGGGGAAGCCTAATAACATTTTCTCGTCTGTGAGACAAGTGGTTACAGTTGTAATCATCTTTTTCTAATGGAACTCTTCAGTTAACCCAGACCCCATGGTTTTTTTCCTAGACGGGTTCTCCACGTAAAACTTCTGGTGTCATTACTAGTTGTTTTCTCTCTTCTGACTGTGCACTAAATCTTCGTATCATGCTAAGACGATAATCTGCTACTCTACTGCCATAAATTTTCTAGCATGCATCAATAAACTAGATTTTTTAAAAAACTTTATAATATTCAAAAATAGCTTTCATTGTGTAACAAATATATAAAATTATATTTTTATTTATTTCAATAGAAAAAGAAAAATGACGAAGTTGTCTTCACGAGCTAATTAAACTTTTGTATTTTATTGTGAGTTTGATGTTGATTTGAAATCAAATGGGATCGAACATCAAATGAGTACTTTTATAAATCATTGGGTGGCAAACGACTTTGTCGGCAAAGGTTATTTATTGCAGGTAATACACCTAAGTCGAATTTTACATAATGTTATTTATTGAAGTTTGCTTGTATTTGTTATGGATCATCAAAGTTGCAATTATTGTATAATTTTTTTTATATATTTATTTAGTTTCTTATATTAAGGAAAAATATGAATATGAATTATAAAGTTTCATATATTTAACATCCATTAAATATTAAATTACTAAATACAATGCAAAATAGATAAATATTAGCCGAATTTACATACATACCACCCAATTCATTTGTATTTACATATCTAACACTTAAGTTCTGAATTTTACATTTATAGCACTAAAATCTTTCATATAATATAAAAAATGTCACTATTTTAAGTTTTAGAAGTGAAGTACTCCTTTCCTTCCTAGGAAAAGTGGCATATATATAAAAATTAAGGTTTAGGTGTTAGATATGTAAATATATATGAAGTGAATAGTATCTTTGTAAAAAGTTTCTATATGGGTAATGAAAACATCGAGATGGGTTCGCCAACTTCCAAACCATCCATAATTTCATATAACTCGGGGCCAACAAGTTATATATTTCGTGCAATTAGACACTAAGTTCTTGTACTGAAATTTGTTGCCGTGCAACTCTAAAACTTCTTATTGTAAAACCATATTTTTCCCTCTTCCTTCTTTTCTAGAGTATTAATAAGATTATAATATAATCTAGGAATATATTTTTTTTATCTAAAATAATACAAATATGTGAGAGGCACATACATAGCAGTTATGTTCTGGGATTTTGTGGTGGTAGAGTGATAATTGAACGTCTCAACGTTATATGAAATCCATCACACAAAAGGATAAAAGGATAATAGCTTGAGGAAAGACTAGAGATTTTTGCGTAAAAAATCCAAAAAAGAAAAAAAAAATGCAGTGTCTAGCCCACGCAAAAAGATCCACTATAGGTTCGCAAGTACATGGGTTAACACTTTTCCTAAATTATGGAAGATTGAATTACGTAGTTGATAATCATAGATTTATAAGAGTAATCTAGTGATAATAGTTGTACTTGTACTACAAAAAAATGTTGTTGATGAAATTAATAGTGTGAGCAGGCCACAAAGGCTATATAATTGATTGCATTAATCAGCTACAACTATTGTAGTTGGTGGTTGTGATAGTATCAGATGGACATAAAGACTGCAATTGAGATCCGTCGTAGTAGTTGGCCACATAGGCCCTAGTTATTAGCTTTAGGAGCGTCAATGGACCGTAAAGGTCGTAATTGAAAGCTCCAACCGTGAGCCACATAGGCCGTACTGGAGAGCTGCAATAGTGACAGTTGGTCATCAAGGTCGTAGTAGGGAGCTGTAGTAGTAGTGAGACACACAAGTTGTAGGTCATATTGTGGAGCTATAAGGAGAGAGCTTCAGGTGTTTGAAGAGAGTTCTTGTATTCTAAATATGATATGTGTAGGCATTTATTACAGGTAGTTATCAATGGATCTTTGATATGAAGTTACCCATTGTTTTGCATTGAGGGTACATTTTTATACAATATCAGGGTATGTCGCTACACCATATTTGGGGTGCATTATTATACATTATTCGGGGTGTGTCGTCGCACCATGTTTAGGTCACTGAGTTATTCCATAAGCATGATCCAATGCATAAACAATCCTAATTCTGACTGTTGTTTTAAAATCATATAACTTAATATGATTCATTCATTAGAATTTTCTAATGGAGATTTTATATAAACAAATTGTTCTTTCTGAAAGACTTCCAATTGTTTAGTTTTTATATTTATTTGAAGTAATTCTCACATTTTGTTAAATTCATGTACGAGATAGAGTTTATTCAACATCAAGTTTGTCAGAACTACTTACTATAGTTCATCTAAAAGTAATTGCTTTTTTAATTTCTTTTCTTCTTTTAATTGTATTTCATAAGAAGAAAAAAAAGAATTATAAGGCTTGAAGGTGTGCATAAGCAATTAATATGTTCCAGACATATGTGCTTATCATCTTGCTAATCGTCAAACTCTGATACCTTTTTTGATGCCTTCGATGGATTTGATGTTTCAGTCTTCTTTTTAGCTTTAGGTTTTTGTAATAATAAATATATTTTATTTTGTACTCTAACTCTTCAATTTCTTTGATATCATTTCTAACAATTTTCTTTAATTTTCTTATTCCTATTTCTAATTTGTTTATATCATCTTCCATGGTTAACAAATTCTTCTTACTCTATTGTCATCTGTATGTTCTAAACTTTTTTTGGGTCAATCATGCTTCCATCTGAGAGTTTAACATAATATTATCTTACTTTGATTCTTCCTCTTTTAGGGTTTGACCTTAAAGTTCCGGTTAATTTCATACTTTTCTTCGTAGATTTCTTAAGAAAATTAGGGCCCAATAGGATCAATCAGATCCCTAACAAACCACAAATCTATATAAACACTTTAGAGATTCAAAGCATAACTTTAGTTCGTTTCCTACACTAAGTGTCACTAAGAAAAATAGAATCAATATACATGGTATTATTTAAACAAACTGGAGGAATAAAATATAATAACCATCAAAACTTTAAGACATACTTACAAACATAGAGCAAGAAGTTTTTATTTAGCTGGAGTAGTAGTCACACCTAATTAGAATACAAGAAGTAGAGAAGAAGAAGAAGAAGAAATAGCTTAGACATTGAGCCTATGTCACTACTAAGCCATTGACAATCATGATGGGTAGAATGGTGATTATCAAGGTTTTGATTTAAGTGATATGCATTCTTATCAAATTGTCAAATCATCCTCAACTTTGGGCTTAAGAAAAGTAAATTATCATCTTTTCTATCTTAAGTCCATCACTTAAGAATCATTTGATCTTAATTGACTTCCAAGTCATGAAGATTATGAGGATTATGATTTTGTTGATATTGTGCAAGGGTGGTGAGTGAGTTTCTACCTTTTAATCTCATTGTATTTCAATCATCCAAACATATTTATTAAGATCAAAATTACTCATTTTCCCTTGGTTAATCCTAAATTTTGATTAAGGCACCAAAATCTACAATGATTATTTTGCCCTTGGGGCACTTCACCTCATAACTCATTGAACACAACTCAAATGACTCTAAGGGTTTAGAATGTCATATCCACGAGGTAATTACAATATTATAGGAGAATATGTGGGCATCTCAAAATTTAGTTTCATTTAAATATTTATTTAAACCCAAGAAATAAGATTTTTAGAAATTTCAAATAAAGTTTTTTTTATTTAAGAGAAAATTATTAGAGGTTTCCCTGGGTCAGAGAAATACTTAGACAGAATNTTGGGCATCTCAAAATTTAGTTTAATTTAAATATTTATTTAAACCCAGGAAATAAGATTTTTAGAAATTGATTCATTTAAATTTTCCAAAATAAAGTTTTTTTTATTTAAGAGAAAATTATTAGAGGTTTCCCTGGGTCAGAGAAATACTTAGACAGAATTTCATGATTTTTGAATTAAATTATTATAATTATTTTTAATGGGGAAAATCCACTTTTAAGCATTTCAAAATTTATTTTTAACTTAGAAAAATTAGGAAAAGTATTTTAATGAGTCTCAAGTGATCAGAGAGCAATTAGACATATTTTGATATTTTTGGGATTTTTTAATTATTTTTAATTATTTTAAAAGTCAAAATAAAGCTTAAAAATTAAGTATTTTCTAAAAGTAATTTTTATTTTTCCCAAGTGCCTCTGATCACAAGGNGCAATTAGGCATATTTTGATATTTTTGGGATTTTTAATTATTTTAAATTATTTTAAAAGTTAAAATAAAGCTTAAAAATTAAGTATTTTCTAAAAGTAATTTTTATTTTTCCCAAGTGCCTCTGATCACAAGGGACTCAGGAAACCACTTTCTATAATTTTCCCAAGTGTATTTAATTCAATATAATTATTTTTGTACAAAAATATATGGTTCCTTAGAAAATCAACTTTAATACTTGAACATAATCAAATAATTTTCAAATTTTTACAGTGGATAAAAATGATTTCTATGAACAATGTGAAATTAATTTTGTCAATTTTTGATAAGTATATAATTTACAAAAATTAACACAGGATGTTTACATTTAATTAAATATAGAAATTTACAAGATAATTCAAGACATGATGATAATTTTCATAGACTTCTCTGATCACAAGAAACCTACTAAAATTATTCCCATAATTTTTCAAATGATATGTTGATTTATATAATTAAAATAAGCCAAAATGACAACCCTAGCTNGAATTAATTTTGTCAATTTTTGATAAGTATATAATTTACAAAAATTAACACAGGATATTTACATTTAATTAAATATAGAAATTTACAAGATAATTCAAGACATCATGATAATTTTCCTAGACTTCTCTAATCACAAGAAACCTACTAATATTATTCCCATAATTTTTCAAATGATATGTTGATTTATATAATTAAAATAAGCCAAAATGACAACCCTAGCTTGAAAATTAGGACTCGAAGCATAGAAATGTCCTCTGACCTTGGAAAAATCAGAGGACATAGCCTCTGTTATAAGGAATAAACCCTTAAAATTTCAAGACATGGTGAACAATGTTTGATCATAATGAATTAAAATACTCCAGAGGGTATTTAATTCATTAAAAATTAGGAANTAGAGGACATAGCCTCTGTCATAAGGAATAAAGCCTCAAAATTTCAAGACATGGTGAACAATTTTTTATCATAATAAATTAAAATACTCCAGAGGGTATTTAATTCATTAAAAATTAGGAAATAAGAAAATAATTTTTATTTTTAGTTCACAATATTCTCCTCTATTCACTGAGCAAGAGAATATTTTTTTTATTTTTATGATTTTTTTAGAGAAAGATATATATTTTTAAAGTTTTGGCATTTAAAATAATTCAGAAAATCCATATTTTTCTACTTATCCACGCGACGCCAACTNGTATTTTTTTTTATTTTTATGATTTTTTTAGAGAAAGATATAGATTTTTAAAGTTTTGGCATTTAAAATAATTCAGAAAATCCATATTTTTCTACTTATCCACGCGACGCCAACTCAACCTACGACGGCTCCAAACTCACACACGGTGCTCGACTATTCGGCGCTGCCATCTATCTCAGCTACCAAGTCGCCCGCGGTTCACGCACCAAGAGTCTGTCCGGCTTGATCTCCTCTGTTGATGAAATAAATGCGCGATCAGACGGCTCTCCGTTATCGTCCCCAAGTGACCTAACCCGTACTTCATTCACACTAAAACCTTAAGATCTTCATCCAGACTCAACCAAATTGCATGAGATTTATTTCTAAACCTTCATCTACTCAAGACAAACCTATCTATATTATATATACGATATGAAATAAAGTAAATACGTATAATGAATAAAAAAAGGCTTGAATAAGGGTTGAGGTTCAATTCATTTGTCTGAGAGGGGAGGCCTCAATTAGATTTTTGTGGTAGCTTCGATTGGATCCAACGAACCTCCGGATGAAGTCTCAAGCCCTGGTGAATTTTCTAGGTATGATTTTGATCAAACTCGATTTCAGGTGTTGGTCTAGAGTTATCCTAGAGGCTGTTTCAGAGGGGGCTTTTATGAGGGATCAATTTCTTTTACTGTGGGGATGGTGTGTGCACAATTAATTAAAGTTTGGTGCACTGTGGTGGAGTGAAGAGATCTGCCCTGATTTTAGGGCAAATTTCAGTGAAGAAATTGACTCAAAGGGGTACCTATCAGTTGTTGAGAGCAAGGGGATTGCACTTGGGATGGTTTGGAGAGGCTTTGGTGAGATTTTGGCAGAGTATCCCTCTAAGGTTCCAAGCACTCTCTTCCTTGGCCATGGAGGGGTCCATTTATAACCATGGCTGTCTGGTGGAGCTCAGGGCTAGGAATTAGGTGCTAAAGCATGCTGAGGTGGAGGGAAAAAAGGCTTTAATAACCAATGTGAGTGAGCCAAGTCATAGCGGCTTAATTTTCAGTTTTGGACATTTGGGGCTCCCTTCGGCTGGTTGTTTCCGGTGGCTAAGGAGGTGGCTGGCCACGGTTTAATCGCTTCCTTGCTCAGGGAGGTCAGGGGAGAGTTAATTATGATTTACTCTCAATGACAAGTGATGATGGCAAAGATATTTCAAGTTTAGGCCAAATATGGGGTGAAATCCATTAAATCAAGGGACCATTGGTCCATAGCTCATCTTGGATGGTTTAAGTGGGTCTAGCCTAGTCCATAAGGTCTACTTGGTTGTTGTGGTGTCATCCATTTGGTGGCTTAGGCATGGCTAAGTCAACTTGGTGCATGGGTTCAATTTGAGTTAAAATGGCTAGAAGTTGGGTTTGGGTTAGGTTAGCCATGAGATTGAGTTCAATTGATTGGCCAATATTGTGTAGATGATTGTCATGGGAAGTTTATAAGAGATTTTGAGTGATTTTGAGTTGATTTGGAGGTTCAAATTTGAGGGATTTTGGGCATTTGGTCAACTTGGGGGTGTTGGGTTAGACTTGTGTTTAGGTTAGGCTAAGGATGGGCTAAGCCCAAATTGATGGCTCAAAATGGTATATGGGAATATCACAAAGAGTTCTGAACTTCAGTTGGGTGTCAATTTTGGGTTTGGGCATTCAATTTGGTGGAATTTGGAGACAGCTAATTTGAGGCAAATTTAGGGATTTTGAATTTGAGTTGAAATTGAGTAAAATCGAGGCTTAACCAGAGCCAATTGAAGGTCCAATTTGATGTGCAAGATTGTTATGAAGAGTTAGGATTTAAATTAGGGCAAATTGAGTAGGCTATGGGGTTTAATTTGGTGGGGTTAAGTCATATGGTCAAAATTGGGGGTTTGATTTGGATCAAAATTGAGCTCAGAGCACGGGTCAATTAGGTTTAGATTGATCATATGATAGATTAATTTGAGTTTAGAATTGAAATTGAGGAGGATTGGAGCCAAATTGATGAACATTTAAGGAGAATTTGAGGAAATTAGGCCTCTAAAGGTAATTTGGGGGTTTTGGTTAAAATGGTCAAATTGACCTAATTGCATTCAATTGAAGGGTCCAAATTGGTTTTGAAGACATTTGAAGTGATTTTGGATGTTATGGGAAAGTTTGGGCCATAAAGGGTAGTTTTATAATTTTGAGGGTATTTTGAAAGTTTTTTGGTGGTTTTAGGCAATTTGGGTATTTTAAAATGGTTTTACAAGATTTTTGAACAAGTTTAGGTAGTTTGGGTGAATTTGGGAATTTTGGCCAAATTTGGAGTTTCAAGGGCAGTTAGGTAATTTGGGTTGATTTGGGGGCAAAAGATCAAGTCGGATATTTTGGTAGAATTGAGGTGTCAACCACCATGTGTGAGCCATGGACCAATGAAATCCCCATTTGGGCCTTTTATGTACTGGTCTTAGCTAAACCTTAGCCTAGGACTAGTGGGTCTAGGGGACCATCTACATGAGTCTCCCAAAAGACCAAGGGATCAAAGTCAACAATTTTGGGTTTAGGGTTGTGAGTGGATATAGGTCATAGTGAGTGTAAGTAAGTGAACTAGCTACAGACCAACACCCAGGGTCAGCCATAAGGTCAAGCAGTCCTATGGGGAGTCTCCTTAAGATCCTCCATATTTAACCCACCTACTAAGTGCTAGAGGTTAGGACCAATATGTGAAAATTAAAGTTGAGCAAAGAGGAGCTTAGAATTTCTAATTGTGATGGTTCTTTTTCTATTTTTCTAGGAATAGTCAAAAAGAAAGTCCTATGGCTAGACCCTAGGCTACTAAAGAAGGAAAACTAAACTTCAACAAAAAAATGAGGTCTACACCATGTTATTTCAAAGATGTCAGTTTCTATAATTAAATAATCACTAGAGATTGGTAAATGTAGTTTAGGAAGATCCTTAATCTGTTGTAAACTCTTTTGATCATTATCATTCCAACTCTAAACCATTGTTTTATAATTTCTTTTGCAAAGGCGATGGGAAGTTCTGTGTTACACTACCACTGCAGTTGTTATGCCTGTAGTGAGGGAGTTCTATGCAAATCTACATGGAATTACCCAAGGAGTTGTCTTCGTACAAGGTAAGGATGTACCATTTACTTCTGCGAGGATTAATGAATTGTAGATGATAGAAAATGTTCCAATCTGTCATTATAAAAATTTCATTCCTACACGAGATTTGATGCAAGATATTTATAATTTTCTGGCGGATGAAAGTAATATGTGGGAAGTACAAGATGAAGGATATATTAGTTTTCCTGCTTCATTACTTAATCTAATTTCGAAGTTGTGACATTTCTTTATTTGTGCAAAATTACTCCCTACTATGAAGATTACTACAGTCACTAAGGAAAGTTCTATTTTAAACTACTGTATTCAAATGAAAAAACCTATTGATATAAGATCAATCATATTTAAATATGTTATGGGTATCATTATGAATGGACCAATTTATGGACTTTGGCATTCTTCTACAATTTTTCTGATTTGCATTCAATCCTAAGTGCCATATGAAAGTTTGGAAAAATTTTTACTATCATGGGAGCCCATGATCCCTATTGATGATCAGTATGTTGGTAATGGAAATGAAGCACTAAATGCTATTATGGATCATTCTTCACATGCTTCAACTCCATTAATACCACCAACAGTAGGAAGTTCGCTTGCTTTGGAAAAAAAATTGAAGAAAATTGAAAGGGAACTTCAGAGTATTATGAATGTAGTAGGAGATCTTAAGTATCTTTTTGATCACCTTGATAATGAAAGAAAATTTTGATCATATTGGAAATTTGGAAGCAAAATTAGTTCAGATGTTTAAAGAAAATGGGTGGATCTAAAAAAATTTGATAGATCAATTCCCGTACCGATCCTTTCACAACCTCTATGTTCATTACCAGTCCATGGGAGATATTAAAGGAGGTGAAAGCACTGAAGATGAAGCAGAATGATTGAAGACTTTGGATTCTCTACTTGCTTAAGAATATTTATGTATTTGATGTAATTGTATTGATTTGATTTGATTTGGTTTGGTTTGTTTTTGCTTTGAATTCTAAACTTTGATTATGTGTATAGTTTTGTGGCAGCGTTTAGTGTTCTTGATTTCGACTCTGATTAGTTTGCTTAATAGGTGTGAATGTGTGATTTGTGAAATGTGTTTATAAAAAGTGTATTTTCATATATAAAAGTTAGTTTGTGTTGTTGGTGAAAATGATTGTTTGTGAATGTTTATTTGTTAATTATTGTTAGATAAAAATTTGTGTTTAAAAATACCAAAAACTTTGGAGTAAATTAAAAGGAGATTGAAAATTTGAAAAAATCAAAATAGTAAATTTTGGGCCTTCAGCGTCGGTGGCGTTGGCATCGGCGCCGAAGGCGCCTTCGACCCGAGAGCAATAATAACCCTTTAATTAGCGATTTTCACCGTAAAACCTCCATTTTACCCCTAAAGTCACCTTCAACCTTCAGTTTTCACACTTAGGGCTTGATTTTGGGCGGATTTGAGGCGATTTAGAGGTAAAGGAACTTCAGATTTCATTTTCTTTAGGTAAGAGCTACACTTTAAATTAAAAATTTTTTATTTTTACCAAAAAAATTTCGTACATTGCCTAGATCTGAAAGTTTTGTTTTTTTTTTAGAGATTTTGAGAAAATGCTTTGGTAAAAAACTTTTTCTTGGTGGATTTAAGTTTAAAGTGCTTTACATTTTGAATTTCAAAATTTTGAAATTTATTTGGATTTTTATCAAATTTTTCTAGATTTTCTATGGCACCTAGATCGAGCAAAAGAAAAATAAAATATGACGAGCAAAAATTTGTTAGCTTTAGTGCTAGTGCTCGATTTCATAGTCTTCGAGAAAATAAGAAAGTGATTCTGGATCGAGGTTTCAAAAATCAGGGAGAAGAAGTTGAACGATTGATTATCACTCGGTAGTGGGAAAACTTCTGTTATTTTACTGTCAATGCAATAGTTGGGTTAGTTATGGAATTTTATGCCAACTTTTCAATAGCTTGTGATGATTTTGTTTTTGTTTCGAGGAAAAAGTGTGGAGTTTACTCCAAGAAAAATAAATGAGTTTTAACAATTAGAAGATGTTTATAGATGTCTGTATCATTCATTCTCTACTATAAATGAGGCCTTAGATAAGGTTATTTCTTTTCTGACTGGTGAGAAAGGAGCTTAGAAAGTAAAGAATGGAGTTAAAGTCAACTTTCCCCTTTCTACATTAAATGTAGTATCTAAGGCCTGACATTATTTTATTTCTGGAAGGATGATTCCTACGAACCATCATAGTGAAGTGACCAAGGATAGAGCCATCCTAAACTATTGTATTCAGCAAGTGATGGATATAAATGTAGGCTCTATCATTTATATGAACACTNAACTATTTCCATTTTTAGAATTTAGTTTAGTTCTGTTGTTAGTTTCAACACTTTGTTATATGTATTGTAAATAACTCTTTCTCAGCAAATTATATATAAATATTATGTGCAATTTAATGTTTTAAGCTTTGTAGTTTTTCATATTAGCACCTGCAGTATTTCAGAATTTATTTGTAAAAATCAGAAGCTTCAACAAGTATGCATTTTCTTTATATATTTAATGCCTTCTTTCACCCTTTTATTTTTAAAGTTCTTCATGTAAATCTTTTTTAAAAAATTAAGTTTAGGGGGGGGGGAGATAATTATTTTAAAAAAGAAAAGAAAGAACTTAATTTTATTTGTCCTCACTTAACTATATTTTCAAAAATTTTAAATTTAACATGACCTTTGGTATTAGGGGTTAACTTTGGATAATTATATTTATGTTTCTAAATATATAATAAATTGAAGTAAAAATAATCAATAATAAAGGTTAATTCCAGAGACTAAGATATTTGGTAAAAGAAAATAAGACTATGTTTTTTCTATTTTTAGTAAGGAAATTTGTATTTTTGAAGCATTAAAAATCTTAAAAGATTCATGTAGAAAGAAAAGAATTAAACTTTATGTAATCTTTAAGTTAATATAAATNGCTTCAACAAGTATGCATTTTCTTTATATATTTAATGCCTTCTTTCACCCTTTTATTTTTAAAGTTCTTCATGTAAATCTTTTTTAAAAAATTAAGTTTAGGGGGGGGGGAGATAATTATTTTAAAAAAGAAAAGAAAGAACTTAATTTTATTTGTCCTCACTTAACTATATTTTCAAAAATTTTAAATTTAACATGACCTTTGGTATTAAGGGTTAACTTTGGATAATTATATTTATGTTTCTAAATATATAATAAATTGAAGTAAAAAAATTCAATAATAAAGGTTAATTCTAGAGACTAAGATATTTGGTAAAAGAAAATAAGACTATGTTTTTTCTATTTTTAATAAAGAAATTTGTATTTTTGAAGTATTAAAAATTTTAAAAGATTCATGTAGAAAGAAAAGAATTAAACTTTATGTAATCTTTAAGTTAATATAAATTTGTTAAGTGAAGAAACATAAAAAGTTTCTAACTTTAAGAAGATGATAGTGAAGTTCAAAATCATTAAAGGCTGTCCAGATATAGTAATCCTCACATACAAAAAAAAAGAAGAAAGATAAGAAAAAGGGGTGTCGGCACTATTTTTGGTGTGGAGTTTGCCCGTAAGAAGCTGTCGGTCATCGGGATTGACATCCCTTTGCNTAATAAAGAAATTTGTATTTTTGAAGTATTAAAAATTTTAAAAGATTCATGTAGAAAGAAAAGAATTAAACTTTATGTAATCTTTAAGTTAATATAAATTTGTTAAGTGAAGAAATATAAAAAGTTTCTAACTTTAAGAAGATGATAGTGAAGTTCAAAATCATTAAAGGCTGTCCAGATATAGTAATCCTCACGTACAAAAAAAAGAAGAAAGATAAGAAAAAGGGGATAAACAATGATCTTGAAAGTTAAAAAAAAAAAAGAGATGTGGGGAGAAGCTTAAATTGGCTTCACTTGAATCAACTTAAAGAAAAAGATTTGGACACATTTTCTAAACACTTTATTTGAGTATTAACTTAATGATTAGTAAAGTTTTATGAAGTTCTTTTTCATATGAATTTTATAAGTGACTTTAATATGACAAATTGTCATTTTTCTTGAAATATATAGGGGATTAGAATTCTTAAACTTATATACTGAATATCCTAGCACCTTTAGTATTAACTGGAGTTGTTTTGTGATATAATGGAAGGTATTTTGATGTTTTCTTGCAGTTTGATGATTTTTAGAACTTAAAGCAAAAAAATAAGCAAAAATGATGGAATTTGGAGTTAAAATGAGGTTTTTGAAGAAGTACTCAACGCCGACCACGCCAAGGGCAGCGTCGATGGCGTAGAACAACAGAACAGATAAATTTTTTACTCAACGCTGACAGCGCCAGAACTAGCGCTGACGGCGCCAAAGGCGGTTCAACCCTCGTTTCTAGAAGGTTTGATGTATTTGGATAATTTTTGAAGAGATTTTGGAGGCACCTCTTGGAGAACCGACCANTGGATTGTTTTTAATCCTTTCTTTTTCCTTTTTCAAGTGAAGATTACTACATCTGGATAGCCTTTAATGATTTTGAACTTCACTTTTCTTTCCCTAAATTTGAAACTCAAAGCATTCCTTTACCTTATAAATATTTCATAG
>JXCR01139463.1:382126-394784 GCA_002079205.1 Phalaenopsis hybrid cultivar
TCTTGAATCCTCTCACAATGATCTTACCTACTAAATGCTAGAAGTTAAGATCAATATGTGAAACTTCAAGTTGAGTAAAGAGAAAGGCTTTGAATTTCTAATGGTGGGGGTACCTTTTCTAATTTTCTAAGACTAGTCAATAGGAAAGTCCTGTCGCTAGACCTAGGCTACTAAAGAAGTTTTCTAGACCTCAACCAAAAGTGAGGTCAACACATCTCCAGAGAATATTGTTTTCTCTATTGGAGCATAGTATGTAGCATCTTCATGTACACAAATTTCATGAACTGTGAATGGTTGTAGATCTCCTGTAATATAATATTTTTGTCCTTTCTTTAGATATTTTATGCATTAATGTAGTGAAGAGGGAACCATCTTGTGCTCATGAAGCCATGGTCGTCAGAGTAAGGCATTATAAGAAGTTTCAGAGTAGATGACGTGGAATTTTGTCGTTGTCACCAATTTGTCCTTTTTTAACAGTAGTGTAATTGATCCAACAGCTCGTTCTCCTTGTTGGTTTAATCCTCATAAAATCATTTTATCTCTCATTATCTACCGAGCTTTGATGTCCAAATACGCGAGAGTTCTCAGGTTCATAATGTTAATTGAGGCACCAAGATCAATAAGCACTCTTGGAAGTATTATGTCGTTAATATTGACCGTGATATATAATAGATGATTATGTTCAGTTGTTCCAAGCAATAAGTCATTGTCAGAGAAAGTTATTTTAATATGTTCTTCTAATGAGTAAGCCTCATTCAAATAAGTACTAGCTAGTTGAGCTAAACAAATTTCTGGATCTGGAAGAGCTTTTATTAATGACTCTCTCACTTCATTGGAGAGGATAAGGGCATTGTAGAAGCTCAACTTTGCCGACAATTTTCTTAAATGGGCTAACACATTGTAGTCCACTTTGTTGTAGGAGCTATCCTTTTTTTCTTCAGATAATCATTCTTGTACTAGAGGAATGGTTTCTTCTGGTGTCATGATTGACTTTTCTTTTTCTTTTGGAGTCATCCTTGGAGGTAGAATCCTTCCACATCGCAAGTTGATTTCAGTTATTCTTCTGATGTGCCATTTGACTCTTTTTCCTCTGAGTCTCCAATTTTATGGAGATCAGTACTCCTTGTAATTCCAGCATTCCAATTTCATCTTCATTTTCATTATTTTCAGAATTGTCGATGTCTTGATTGTCATTAAACTCATTGAGATTGTGTACGATTTGAGTATGAATTGAAATTGGAGTAATTCAATTATTATAAATTATTTATAATTCCAAAAACACAAAATTTTAGGGATTATCCTTTAAGTCCCTAGAAACATCCTCTAATTTTTTCAAACTTAGGAAAATTCCCTAGGATCCAATTTTCCAATTTCTATCAAGATTGTAATTATTTCCAAAAATAATTATAAAAAAATTAAGAAATTCGGAATTAAATTTGAAAATGGTTAGAAAATTTAAAGTGAAACTTTCAAACTCTAAGATGATAATTTTTAGCCATTTGAAAATTTAAAAATTACATTTTTATCATTTAGGGTCAAAATTATAAATTTCAAATTTACACTTTAAACCCCAAAACTTTTTAGGCTTGGACATTAGCCTTGAATGAGAATAGGATTAACCAAGTCCTAAACCCTTAGATTTAAACTCTAGTCTAGATCAAAGGTGAGCCCAAACCCAGACCAACATAGGGTTTACTTATCTCCTCAGGATTATTGGGTCTAACCCTTATAGACTCAAAGTCAAAATTCCAAATGTTGAAATCAAACTCAAATGACATTTAGGTCTAAACACATTAGACTTAATTTGAATCCAAGGTAGAGGAGACATAGAAAAAGAAGTTCAATCCAGGTGAGCCCACACTTCGCCAAGCCCTAATAAGGTTTAAACCTCAATTAAACCTAATTAAATTTTGTTGTAGCTTAATCACATTAGATTTAACATTATTAATCCTAATTAGGTCTAAACTCCAATTAGACCTAATTAACATCCTTTAAGCCTTAAATGCATTAGATGTAACATAATTAAACCTTACTTAGATTACTTAGATTTAAATCCCAAATAGACCTAATTTTAACAACAATATGTTTAAGACACATTGAACCCTAATTAGGTCTAAACCTCAATTAAACTTAATTAAACTCTGTTTGATCTTAATCACATTAGGTTTAACATCATAAACCCTAATTAAGTCTAAGCCTTAATTAGACCTAATTAAATTCTATTATACCTTAATCACATTAGGATTAATATCATAAACCCTAATTAGGTCTAAACCTTAATGAGAGCTAATTAAACTCTATTAGACCTTAATCACATTAGGTTTAACATCATTAACCTGAGTTAGATCTAAACCTAAATTTGGTCTAAACCTCAATTAGGCCTAATTTAACCCTGTTAGACCTTAATCACATTACGTTTAATATCATAAATTTTAATTTGGTCTAAACTCTAGTTAGACCTAATTAACCTCTTTTAATCCTTAATGATGTTTAACTTAACATAATTAAACCCTAATTAGCTCTAAATCTCAATTAGACCTTAACAACATTATGTTTAAGACATATTTAACCCTAATTAGTTATAAACCCCAATTAAACCTGATTAACCCTTTTTTAAGCCTTAATCACATTAGGCTTAAAATAATAAACCTCAATTAAGTTTAATCCAAATTAGGCCTAGTTAAACTACTTTAAGCCTTACTTACATTAGGCTTAATCAAACTTAAACTTCAATTAGGTTTGACTCTAATTAGACCTAATTAACCACGTTAAGCCTTACTTACATTAGGCTTAATCAAACTTAAACCTCAATTAGGACTAATCCTAATTAAACTTAATTAACCACATTAAGCCTTACTTAGCTTAGGTTTAATCAAACTTAAATCTCAATTATCTCTAACCCTAATTAGACCTAATTAAACCATATTAAGCCTTACTTACATTAGGCTTAATCAAACTTAAACGTCAATTAGGTCTAACCCTAATTAGACCTAATTAAACCATATTAAGTCTTACTTACACTAGGCTTAATCAAAACTCAAACCTCAATTAGGTCTAACCCTAATTAGACCAATTAACCATATTAAACCATACTTACATTAGGCTTAATTAACCCAAACCACAATTAGTACTAACCCAAATTAGACATGATTATACACATTAAGCCTTACTTACATTAGGCTTAATTAACCAAAAAACAATTAGGTCCAATCCTAATTCGACCTAATGAACCGTACTATGCCTTAGTTATATTCAACTTAAACCCAATTAGGCCTAACTTTAACCAAACCTAATAAAACTAAACCTTACCCATGTTAGGCTTAGAATGATCAAATGATAGGAATTTCATGAGAACACTACTAGTAAAAAATCTAATCCATAAATATAAGTTCAGGAATGTATTTAGGTTTTCCCTTTAGGTAGGTCCAGTGAAATTTTTTATTAAGCATCTCCTCAAGCTTCTCCTCACATTCATATTTTTTTTCTCTCTTTTCTTTTCTCTTTTTCAATTGGATTGCTTTCAATCCTATATATTTTTCTTTTCTTTTCAGAGATTATTGTCAATCCTTTCTTTTTCCTTTTTTNCGTTGTAATATTAAGTCACTTAAAATATTCAAGAGATAGGAACTTCATGAGAACTCCACTAGTAAGAGATCTAATTCCATAAATATAAGTTCAGGAAAGTATTTAAGTTTTCCTTTTAGGTAGGTTCAGTGAAGCTAATTTTTTATTAGGCATATCCTCAAGCTTCTCCTCACTTCCATAATTTTTCTTGCTTTTTTTCATTTTCATTTGGATTGCTTTCAATCCTATATATATATTTCTTTTCTTTTCAGAGATTGTTTTCAATCCTTTCTTTTTCCTTTTTTAAGTGAGGATTACTATATCTGGANAAATTCCATAAATATAAGTTCAGGAATGTATTTAAGTTTTCCCTTTAGGTAGATCCGGTGAAGCCAATTTTTGATTAGACATATCCTCAAGCTTCTCCTCACTTCCATAATTTTTCTTTCTTTTTTTCTTTTTCATTTGGATTGCTTTCAATCATATATATATTTTGCTTTTCTTTTCAGGGATTGTTTTCAATCCTTACTTTTACCTTTTTCAAGTGAGGATTACTATATCTGGATAGCCTTTAATGATTTTGAACTTCACTTTTCTTTCNAGAATCTCTCAGTTGGATCCAAAGGCTTTCAAGGTAGCAGTACCTTTTCCCAATTTTCATAGGACACTTCAAACTGACTGCAAAGTGAGAAAATTGTGGAGGGGTGTCCAAGCCCATAAGTTGATCCGTGAACGATCAAAACCCAAAACTGACTTCACAATTATAGATCCAATGTCGATCGACAGTCCCCTTTAGATGCAGTAATTCAAAATGACACTTTCTTTAGAAACGGAGGGGTGGTCAAGCCCATAAGTGGATCCATGAACGATCAGACCCAAAACTGACTTCACAATTATGATCCAATGTCGATCGGCAGTCCCCTTTGAATACAGTAATTCAAAATGGCACTTACTTTAGAAACTTTACCTATCTTCATTCTCGGTAACAGTTTCGCAGAAATTAAAAAGTGCCAATGTTTCGAAACGGGATTCAGGAGTGTTGTAGAAAAACTAACATACCTATTTTCTCTTATTTTCCAGTCATCAGTTTCGTCCATTAAATATTGGNCTTAGCTTGGAATGAAGCTCTTACCTAGAGATGATCAAATACAGTGTAAAAAAGCTTTGAAATTGCCTCCCAATCCAAGATCTTTCAAGCCCTACTTCGAAAATGACATTTTTAGGAGGAAGGGGATGATAAATAGTGGCGGTTGACTGGTCAAAATCACGATTAAAGGTGTTTTTTTTGTGAGCTCTCCGTCGGCGGGGTTGATGGCACCGTCAGCGCGCTCTATTATAATTTAAATCCTAAGCTTTAGGAAAAATCCACTGTCAGCGGCGTCGAGGGCGCCGTCGGCGGGCTCTATTGATTTGTACAAATTCTAGGTTTTTGTGATTTCGATCAATTCCAAGCCTAAACGACACCTGTTTAATAATTATAGACATAATTTTAAGTGACTAAATGATGTACTTAGCACAAATAAACTTTCACAACACNACCTCCTAATCGAAGATCTCTCAAGCCCTAGGTTGGAAATGACATTTTTAGGAGGAAGGAGATGATGAATAGTGGCGGTTGATTGGTCAAAATAGCTGTTAAAGGTGTTTTTCATGAGCTCGCCGTCGAACGATAGCACCGTCAGCGCGCTCAATTTGAATTTCAATCCTAAGTCTCGGGAAAATCTCGCCATCGGCAACAATGAGGGCGCCGTCGGCGGGCTCTATTAATTTTCACCAAATTCCAGATTTTTGCAATTTTGATCAATTCCAAGCCTAAACAACATCTGTTTAATCATTATAGACATAACTTTAAATAACTAAATGATGTACTTTGCACATTTAAACTTTCCCAACACAAAACATCACATTTATATATAAATTCCAAGGGGTACAATATACGTTACATAACACANCGAAATTTTTGCAGTCCTTCTCACAATTTTTACCTCACCTGGTCTGTAACATTAGGAGCTTTCTATACATATAAATCATTAGAGAATTTGCTGGGTAATGAAATTTCGAAATAAGTACTGAAGTAAACATTAAACAAACACAATATTTTGCTAACACATCCACAATACTAAACAAAATAATTATAATTAAAATGCAAAATAAAAATTACATCACATTGCAATTAAACAAATTTCAAATACCATACCAACAATTATAACAATAATTAAAATTATTCAATTACAATATAAAAATAAAAAAGAAAGTACAAACACACACAAACATCCATTTCTATTATAAAAATTGCTAAAATAAAAGTACAAGTACATCAATTTCTATCAAATGTCAAAATCCCAAACTATATCTTTATCTCCTTGGTCAGTAGGTGGATTGGGCTGATACTGAGTATATCAGGGGCATCCAGGAAAAGTAACATCAGGCTCACCTCTATAGTGTCGGGCTTGAGCTTTGTAGTAAGCTATCTCAAAGTCTAAATGTCTATGTAGGTACTCACTATCATAATCATGTCTACGTTCTAAACCTCCAATCCTTTCATTTATTAATTCTATACTTTTTTGCTGCAAGGTCAACTACCGTTCTAAACCTCCAATCCTTTCATTTATTAATTCTATACTCTTTCGCTGCAAGGTCAACTCATTCATTAAATCCATCAGGGTAGGAGAACTAGAAGGTGGAAGGTCATAACTAGTAGAGGGGATATCTCTACTAGTAAAAGGGTAAGGGAACTAGAAGGTGGAAGGTCATAACTTGTAGAGGGGACATCTCTACTAGTAGAAGGCATAGGGGAACTAGAAGGTGGAAGGTCATAACTTGTAGAGGGGACATCTCTACTAGTAGAAGGTAGGGTACGGGAACTAGAAGGTGGAAGATCATAACTTGTAGAGGGAACATCTCTACTAGTAGAAGGTTCTATCTTCTACTCCCAGTTCTCCATTTCTCATGGGATTCATAAGTCTTCAAATTAGCTTTACTAATCTTCTACCCCCAGTTCTCCATTTCTCATGGGATTCATAAGTCTTCAAATTAGCCTTACTAATTTAGAAGGTGGAAGGTCATAACTTATAGAGGGGACATCTCTACTAGTAGAAGGTTCTTGACTTTCCCAGTTCTCCATTTTTCATGGGAATCATAAGTCTTCAAATTAGCATTACAAATGGGCTTCATAGGGTAAATTCATTCCTCATTATCTCCAGCTTCCACTCCAAAAAGTTGGCAAAGTGCATAAATAAGGCCAGGATGTCCTAGACCTCCACTTGTTTCACTCCTTGTCGTGGTCAATATATTCTTAAAAATGATTCTCCCCACATTTATATTTCTGTTATTTTGAATACAGAAATTTAGAATAGCTATCTCTTGTTACTTCACTAAGGTGATAGGTCGGTAACAGAGTAGAGCAAATAAAATAGTGTGACGCTTTAGATGTGGCATTCAACATAGAAGCAAAAAAATTTACCCATTCTCGTTGCTTTATCTTCCATGTTCCTTTCCCATCAGTGAGGAAGTTGATCAGATCATTCAGCAGGCCTTAAATGGTACTGAAGGTTTCATAGTGGCAGTTATAAGAGTCTGGGACTTCGTAAAAAAAGTTAATGCGGGCGGCACTAAATTCAACAGAAAATCCCCGCACTTGAATGATTCCGTCCTCATAATAGAACATGTTGGCATAAAACTCTTTCACAATATTTGCAGCAGCCTTATTGGTGGTGTAAAAGAAATTTTCTCACCTCCGCTCGGTAATAACTTGTTCAATTTCTCCTCTTGGACTCTCAAAAACTTGATCTTGGATGCATCTCTTTCCTTTAAGCATTGAAGTAAACCTCGATTGAGCCTTTGCATTGATGAAGCGAGACTCTTCAAACTTAAGTTACCTCTTTGGTCATGGAGTCATTTCAATCTAATCACAATTATGGAAGAATTCTAAAATATACTTCAAATATGCAAATAATGGCTTCCAAGAGTGATTTTAAGAGTTCAAAACTAAGCTCTATGAAATTCTTCTCAATATTTTCTTCACATTCTCAATTTTTTTGGATCTCCTCAATGTGAAAGAAATTCATGGTGAAAATCAAATATTCTTAGTTTGGAGTGAAACTCTTACCTGGAGATGATCAAATCTAGTGTCTAAATGCCTTGAAATCGCCCCCAAATCCAAGATCACTCAAGCCCTAGGTCGAAATTTTCATTTTTTAGAGGAAGGGGATGATAAATAGTGGTGGTTGACTGGTCATAATCACGGTTAAAGGTGTTTTTTTGGGATCTCGCCATCGATGGGGTCTTCGGCGCCGTCAGTGAGCTCTATAGAATTAATATCCTAAGTCTCGGGAAAAGTCTGTCGTCGGCGGCGTCGAGGGCGCGTCGGCGTACTCTATTGATTTGGTTCAATTTCCATATTTTTGCAATTTTGATCAATTTTAAACCTCAACAACATCTGTTCAATCTTTCTAAACATAATTTTAAGGGATTAAATGATGTACTTATCACAAATAAACATTCACAACACAAAACATCACAAAACATCACAATTATATATAAATTCCAAGGGTTACAATATACGTTACACTACACACCTAAGTTTGGTATTTTCTCAACCATAATACATCAATTCAGCATTGCAATCCAAGCCACAATACTCAAAATGTTGAAAACAAACATCCTATGCTCAGTCTCAACTATATAGAGATCTAAAAGTAAAATTCTAAAGCAAAGCAAACATAAAGTTCAAACCAAATTACACACATAGATAGACAGGTATCAATGTAAATCTACTATTCTTCAGATTCAGTGTTAGATTCTCCTCTGAGATCACCCATTGATTGAACATGAACGAATAGGTTATAGAGGGTCGGTATGGAAATTCTTCGATAGATTCCTCTTCTATCAATTTCATCCTTCTCATCAGCCGTATCAAACTTCCTTTGATATGTTCAGATTTATCAAAATGTTCTTTCATCCTCCAGTCTAGATGATCGAAGAGATCAGAGATATTGTTAATTGCATTCATAACATTTTGTACCTCCTTCTCCAATTTCTTGATTCTACGCAGGATCACTAGTGTTTTGTGAGGAACAAAAGGTTGAATAGGCAGTGAATTTTGAGACGATTGATCTACCATAATAGTCATATCATTTTCATTTTCATTGGCTGGGAATCTCTCAGTTGGGTTTAAAGGCTTCCATGGTAGAAGTACCTTTTTCCCAATTTTCATAAGATACTTTGAACTGACTGCAAAGTAAGAAAATTGTGGAAGGATGTCCAAGCCCATAAGTTGATCCATGAATAATCAGGCCCAAAAAAGACTTCACAATTATAAATCCAATATCGATCGGCAGTCCCATTTTGATGAAATAATTCAGAATAACACTTTCCTTAGAAACTTTACTGATCCTCATCGTTGGTAACAGTTTTGCAGAAATGAAGAAGTGTCAGTGTTTAGAAACGGGATTTAACAGTGTTGCAAAAAAACTGACATACACGTTTTCTCTCATTTCTCAGTCTTCAGTTTCATCCGTTAAATATTGGTAAATTTCATTCATCTGGTTTCTTGTTGGGACGAAATTGGAATAATGGCAGATAGGAACATTCTAGATCATATATGATTCATTGATCCGTGCAGAAGTAAAAGTTATCCATCTACCTCACACATAGATGACTCCTTGGTTGATTCCATGCAAATTAGCATAAAATTCCTTCACCACAGGAACAACTACAGCGGTGGTAGTGTAGCATAGTACTTCCCATCTTCGCCGCATGATCATTTCTTCAATTGTCATTGATGGATTATTCAATCCTCGATTTACAAATCCTTGTTCCTTGATTAGTCTCTTCTTTGTCAGTACCTTGTTGAAGATTCACTGTGCTTCCGCACTAATGAACTTTCTCCAATTGAACACTCGCATTCTATAGTTTTCAAGAGAATTGGATGCCATAGGGATGAATTTAGTGGAGTTTCACTTCATTTTTGAGGAAATGTGTACTTAGGAACTGAATTTGGAAGTTTAAAAGGAGTAATTCCCGCCTAAAACCACCCATTCAAACTCCAAAAATTGCCATCCCGTCGATCTTGCCGTCGGCGGCATCAAGGGCACCGTCGGTGAGTCTTTAGAATTTAATTGTCTGGACTCTCGGGAAAAACCCACCTTCGGCGGCATCGATGGCGTCGTTGGCGCCCTAGGTAAAAATTGCATAGTTTTGCTCTGATCCAAATGGTTTTCTATTTTTTTTCTCTATGGATCCAATTTTTATGATGATTCAAGGGTAAATAAGAGTATTAGAGTTCAATACTATCACAAACTAATAATAATTTCAAATAAAACTACTATAGTTGTAATAAAAAAAAGATAAATATGGGTTAGCATTTGATTTAACATCGTCAGCCTGACCTATTCAGGTATTATTCAAGTGGGCTGATCATTAAAACCTCTTTAAAATTTGGTCTTTTACCCTAAAAATATGGTTTTAATCTATGTCCATTTACTTTAAATCTATTTTCAGTCTTTTGATCTTCAATTTCAACAGCTCCGTAAGTATAAACTTGAGTCACAGTATGTCCTAACCAACGAGACTTCAATTTTCCAGGAAATAACTTCAGCCTAGTATTGTAAAGTAAAACTCCCTAACTAACGAGACGTCAATTTCCCAGGGAATATCTTCAGCCTTGTATTGTAAAGCAAAACTTCTTATCCTAGTTCAAAGTTCTTCTGGTTAATCTTCTGATCAAGCCATAACTTTAGTTTCTCTTTATAAATTATGTCGTTATCATAAGATTCATTTCTTAATTCTTCCAATTCATNATGGATCAACTCTTGGTTTATATTATTCATCTAATATAATTCTATGCATACAAATTGAAGGACTGATTCCCTTAATATCAGCTAAGGTCCAACCAAAAGCTTTCTTATTTTTAATGTATCTAACAATCTTTGCTCTTGCAGATCATTTAATTTTGAAGATATAATAACACATAATGTAGATGAGTCTACTTAAAATACATATTTCAAGTGATAAGGCAATACTTTCATCTCAAGTTCAGGTGGTTTTATTATCGATGGAAATAGATTTTTATCGGCATTTTCCGCAATATCCAAAATCTCAAATCTTTCCTGAACATAATCTAACTTTTCATTTTCTAATTCGTCCAAAATAACTTCGTCATTCTTTTCAAATTGTTTCTTCTCTACAAAATGTTCTTCTTCTTCAAAATGCTTTTTGTTTTCAAAATGTTCTTTAAAATGTTCGTTCAATAGATGTTCAATAATTTCCATGCGAAAACATTCATTATTTCTCTAAACAGTATGGTATTTCATAGATTTCGCAGTGTTAAAAGTCACTTCTTGATCATTAACTCTCATAGTTAATTCTCCTTTTTGAACATCGATTTCACAATGTTAAAAGTCACTTCTTGATCATTTACTCTCATAGTTAATTCTCCTTTTTGAACATCTCAATAGCTTTTCCAGTAGCTAAAAATGGTCTCCCTAAAATGATAGGTATTTCTTTATCTTCCTTTTCATAGATTTTGCAATGTTAAAAGCCACTTCTTGATCATTAACTCTCATAGTTAATTCTCCTTTTTGAACATCTATCATAGCTTTTCGAGTAGCTAAAAATGGTCTCCCTAAAATGATAGGTATTTTTTTATCTTTCTCCATATCTAAAATAAGGTAGTTAAAAATGCTCTCCCTAAAATGATAGGTATTTCTTTATCTTCCTCCATATCTAAAACAATAGCAAAAAATGGTCTCCCTAAAATGATAGGTATTTCCTTATCTTCCTCCATATCTAAAACAAAAAATGGTCTCCCTAAAATGATAGGTATTTCTTTATCTTCCTCCATATCTAAAACAATGATTAAAATGATCTCCCTAAAATGATAGGTATTTTCTTATCTTCCTCCATATCTAAAACAATGAAATCCATGGGAAAGGTCCCTAAAATGATAGGTATTTCTTTATCTTCCTCCATATCTAAAACAATGAAATCCATAAGAATCTAAAATGATAGGTATTTCTTTATCTTCCTCCATATCTAAAATAATGAGATCCACAGGAAAGGTTAACTCTCATTATTAATTCTCCTTTTTGAACATCTATCATAGCTTTTCCAGTAGCTAAAAATGGTCTCCCTACGATAGGTATTTCTTTGTCTTCCTCCATATCTAAAATAATGAAATCCACTGGAAAGATAAATTGGTCCACTTTTACTAACACATCTTCTATAACTCCCTTAGGATATGTAACTGAACGATCCGCTAGCTGTAGAGTTACAAAAGTAGGTGAGACTTCTCCTAATCCTAATCTTTTGAAAATTGATAGAGTCATAAGATTAATGCTGGCTCCCAAATCACATAAAGCTCTTCCATAAAATTTTTCATCGATCGCACACGGTATAGTGAAACTGCCAGGATCATTTAATTTTTCAGAAAGATTTTTCCAAATAATTGCACTACACTCTTTACTAAATGCAATAGTTTCATTATCCGTGAACTTCCTTTTCTTGTTCAGAATATCTTTCATAAATTTCACATAATTGACATTTGCTCTAAAGCTTCTACGAAGGGAATGTTTACTGTTAATTTCTTAAGAATTTCTAAATATTTGGAAAATTATTTATTTTGTTTGTGTTGCTTCACTCTTTGAGGAAACGGTGGTGGAGGTTTCTCCACACTAATTTTCATTGGTGTAAATGGATACTCTAAATCTGGGTATTCATGATTCTTTTCTTTTTCGGTATCCACTTTCTCTTTTTCAGTTTCAGTTTTTCTTTTTTTGCACCTTTGTTTCCAATTCTTTTCCACTTCATAATTGTATTGCTTTAATTTGTTCATTTCCTTGATCTTTATGATTTGGTTCCACAGTACTAAAAAAAGTTCCTAATGTTCGGTTACTAAGCGCAGTAGCGATATGTCCCAATTGGTTTTCAATATTCTTAATAGCAGTTCCTTGATTTTTCAATTGATTTCCTTGAATTTGTAATTGATTTCCTTGATTATGCAATTGTTGACCCATGTTTAATATCAGCTCTNAATCAAAGGAGATAATGTGAATTTTCACAATTTAATTTAATTCATATAATTATTTTTATGCAA
>JXCR01139463.1:394849-415682 GCA_002079205.1 Phalaenopsis hybrid cultivar
TATGTTCATTACCAGTCCATGGGAGATATTAAAGGAGGTGAAAGCACTGAAGATGAAGCAGAATGACTGAAGACTTTGGATTCTCTACTTGCTTAAGAATATTTATGTATTTGATGTAATTGTATTGATTTGATTTGATTTGGTTTGGTTTGTTTTTGCTTTGAATTCTAAACTTTGATTATGTGTATAGTTTTGTGGCAGCGTTTAGTGTTCTTGATTTCGACTCTGATTAGTTTGCTCAATAGGTGTGAATTTGTGATTTGTGAAATGTGTTTATAAAAAAGTGTATTTTCATATATAAAAGTTAGTTTGTGTTGTTTGTGAAAATGATTGTTTTTGAATGTTTATTTGTGAATTATTGTTAGATAAAAATTTGTGTTTATAAATACTAAAAAACTTTGGAGTAAATTAAAAGGAAATTGAAAATTTGAAAAAATCAAAATAGTAAATTTTGGGCCTTCAGCGCCGGTGCCGTTGGCAACGGCGCCGAAGGCGCCTTCGACCCGAGAGCAATAATAACACTTTAATTAGCGATTTTCTCCGTAAAACCTCCATTTTACCCCTAAAGTCACCTTCAACCTTCAGTTTTCACACTTAGGGCTTGATTTTGGGCGGATTTGAGGTGATTTAGAGGTAAAGGAACTTCAGATTTCATTTTCTTTAGGTAAGAGCTACACTTTAAATTAAAAATTTTTTACTTTTACCAAAAATTTTTCTTACATTGCCTAGATCTGAAAGTTTTGTTTTTTTTTTAGAGATTTTGAGAAAATGCTTTGGTAAAAAATTTTTACTTGGTGGATTTAAGTTTAAAGTGCTTTACATTTTGAATTTCAAAATTTTGGAATTTATTTGGATTTTTATCAAAATTTTCTAGATTTTCTATGGCACCTAGATCGAGCAAAAGAAAAATAAAATATGACGAGCAAAAGTTTGTTAGCTTTAATGCTAGTGCTCGATTTCTTAGTCTTCGAGAAAATAAGAAAGTGATTCTGGATCGAGGTTTCAAAAATCCAGGAGAAGAAGTTGAACGATTGATTATCACTCGGTAGTGGGAAAAATTCTGTTATTTTACTGTCAATGCGATAGTTGGGTTAGTTATGGAATTTTATGCCAACTTTTCGATAGCTTGTGTTGATTTTGTTTTTGTTTCGAGGAAAAAGTGTGGAGTTTACTCCAAGAAAAATAAATGAGTTTTAACAATTAGAAGATGTTTATAGATGTTTGTATCATTCATTCTCTACTATAAATGAAGCCTTCGATAAGGTTATTTCTTTTCTGACTGGTGAGAAAGGAGCTTAGAAAGTAAAGAATGGAGTTAAAGTCAACTTTCCCCTTTCTACATTAAATGTAGTATCTAAGGCCTGACATTATTTTATTTCTGGAAGGATGATTCCTACAAACCATCATGGTGAAGTGACCAAGGATAGAGCCATCCTAAATTGCTGTATTCAGCAAGTGATGGATATAAATGTAGGCTCTATCATTTATACGAACACTCGATCTATTTCTCTGGGAGAGACCGCTGGTGAATTGGCACACTCTGCTCTTATTTATACACTTTGTGGGCATGCAAGAGTTGATTTCAGACCCAATGAGGCGAGGATTGAGCCTCAGAGACCGATTGGGCCTTCAAACATTAAGACTTATGAGTCCCGTGTTGATTGGAGATCTGGAAGTAAGGCCAGGGATATTCCTTCTACTTCTAGGACCCCTACTTTTAGTGAGCCTACTTCTAGTGACCACAGTAACAGGGAGTTATTGGACCATATGATGATTCAGCAGGGGGAAATTTTGAGGATGGATCATAGGATGCAGAACATGGAGGCCAGAATGCTCATANTAAAGAAGAGTTTTGAATTTCTAATGGTGGGGTACCTCTTCTAATTTTCTAAGACTAGTCAATAAAGTTTTGAATTTCTAATGCTGAGGAGTACCTTTTCTAATTTTCTAAGACTAGTCAATAGGAAAGTCCTATGGCTAGACCTAGGCTACAATACCTTTTCTAATTTTCTAAGATTAGTCAATAGGAAAGTCCTATGGCTAGACCTAGGCTACTAAATCCGTATGTAGACTTTCAAGTTGAGTAAATAGGAGAGTTTTGAGTTTCTAATGATGGGGGTACTAAATTTTCTAAGACTAGTCAATAGGAAAGTCCTATGGCTAGACCTAGGCTACTAAAGAAGTTTTGTAGACCTCAACCAAAAGTGAGGTCAACATTGTTCAAGTTGTGTAAAGAGAAGAGTTTTGAGTTTCTAATGGTGAGGGTACCTTTTCTAGTTTTGGAACTCCAAGTTGAGTAAAGAGAAGAGTTTTGAATTTCTAATGGTGGGGGTACCTTTTCTAGTTTTCTGGACGCTGAGTAAAGAGAAGAGTTTTGAATTTCTAATGGTGAGGGTACCTTTTCTAGTTTTCTAAGACGTAGAAAGAAGAGTTTTGAATTTCTAATGGTGGGGGTACCTTTTCTAATTTTCTAAGATTAGTCAAAGTTTTGAATTTCTAATGCTGAGGAGTACCTTTTCTAATTTTCTAAGACTAGTCAATAGGAAAGTCCTATGGCTAGACCTAGGCTACAAAAGTTTCTAGACCTCAACCAAAAGTGAGGTCAACAAATGGACCCCCAATAGGTGTGGAGCTAGACCTAGGCTATTAAAGAAGTTTCTAGACCTCAACCAAAAGTGAGGTCAACAAATGGACTTTTGATTTTCTAATAGTGGGGTACCTCTTCTAGTTTTCTAAGACTAGTCAATAGGAAAGTCCTATGGCAAGAAGAATTTTGAATTTCTAATTGTGAGGATACCTTTTCTAGTTTTCTAAGACTAGTCAATAGGAAAGTCCTATGGCTAGACCTAGGCTAATGGTGAAGGTACCTTTTCTAGTTTTCTAAGACTAGTCAATAGGAAAGTCCTATGGTAGACCTAGGCTTGGTACATTTTCTAGTTTTCTAAGACTAGTCAGTAGGAAAGTCCTATGGCTAGACCTAGGCTAAAAAATTTTCATCTTCTAAGACTAGTCAATAGGAAAGTCCTATGGCTAGACCTAGGCTACTAAAGAAGTTTCTTAGACCCAACAAAAGTGAAGGTCAACAAGGGGATAAACAATGATCATGAAAAGTTAAAAAAAAAAGAGATGTGGGGAGAAGCTTAAATTGGCTTCACTTGAATCAACTTAAGGAAAAATATTTGGACACATTTTCTAAACATTTTATTTGAGTAATAACTTAATGATTAGTAAAATTTTATGAAGTTCTTTTTCATATGAATTTTATAAGTGACTTTAATATGACAAATTGCCATTTTTCTTGAAATATATAGAGGATTAGAAATCTTAGACTTATATATTGAATATCCTAGCACCTTTAGTATTAACTGGAGTTGTTTTGTGATATAATGGAATGTATTTTGATGTTTTCTTGCAGTTTGATGATTTTTAGGACTTAAAGCAAAAAAATAAGCAAAAAGGATGGAATTTGGAGTTAAAATGAGGTTTTTGAAGAAGTACTCAACGCCGACCACGCCAAGGGCAGCGTCAACGACGTAGAACAACAGAACAACTAAATTTTTTACTCAACGCTGACAGCGCCAGAACTAGCGCTGACGGCGCTAAAGGCGGTTCAGCCCTCGTTTCTAGAAGGTTTGATGTATTTGGATAATTTTTGAAGAGATTTGGAGGCACCTCTTGGAGAACCGACCTTGGACTTTATATGGGGAAGAAATTCATCAGGAAAGTGACTCCTTTTCGCTCCAAGACTTTCATCCACGCTCCATTTTCACCATTCTTCATAAGTTGGCTTCATTCCACCACCATATTGGAGCCTATTAGTGATTTTTATTTTATAGTATAGAGTTTGTATGGTGAGATTTAGTGTGAAACTTTCGGTAAGAGTGTTGGAGAAGGAGAAAAGTGAGAAATATCTTGTTCCTGTATTTCTGAGGAAAGGCTACAAGGGATTTGCTATGAGAAAGAGTTTAAGATAAGTTTTGTTTATTTATTAGTGTTGTATGAACTTTCTTTTATATATGAAATTTGNCCGACCATGGGCTTTATATGGGGAAGAAATTCATCAGGAAAGTGACTCCTTTTCGCTCCAAGACATTCATCTACGCTCCATTTTCACCATTCTTCATAATCCGGCTTCATTCCACCACCATATTGGAGTCCATTAGTGATTTTTATTTTATAGTATAGAGTTTGTGTGGTGAGATTTAGTGTGAAACTTTTGGTAAGAGTGTTGGAGAAGGAGAAAAGTGAGAAATATCTTGTTCCTGTATTTCTGAGGAAAGGCTACAAGAGATTTGCTTTGAGAAAGAGTTTACAATACATTTTGTTTGTTTATTAGTGTTGTATGAACTTTCTTTTATATATGAAATTTGTATTTTGATGTGTCTTTCTCATGAAGTCTGAGTAGTTCACTCTATCTTTCTCCCTATTCTGAGATATGGTCAAATGAAGAGATAATATGAAGTGCCAATATTAAAATAAAAAATAAATTATGATGATTTTTCAACTTCAAACTTAATTTACATTTTGATTTGGCCAATTGAATTGTGAAAATATATTGTGAAAGATATGATCTGGGAAATGGAGTATGAGTTCTACAATAGAGTGAAGATCACTTTTGATTTCAATGAGGAGAAATTCATTCAAGAAATTAAGTGCAAATAAATAGGGAAATATTCTTTNAGTGCCAATATTAAAATAAAAAATAAATTGTGATGATTTTTCAACTTCAAACTTAATTTACATTTTGATTTGGCCAATTGAATTGTTAAAATATGTTGTGAAAGATATGATCTGGGAAATGGAGTATGAGTTCTACAATAGAGTGAGGATCACTTTTGATTTCAATGAGGAGAAATTCATTCAAGAAATTAAGTGCAAATAAATAGGGAAATATTCTTTGTTGGGTGTAGAATTAGAGAATCTTTAGGGTGACTGACTAAACTCCTCAATTCAGTCTTAGTGTTTGAAAACTAAAGCGAGAGTTAGCCTTCAGATGAAGGTAAGTGGGAGCTCTGGAGTGGGAGCCGGAATCCTCCTAGCCTAGTCATAAATTTAGGGACTAAATCTAGGATTAACCAATGATTTTCTATGCACTGTATCAGGGTAGAAAATTATAATTGTTTCTATTTGACACAATACATATTATAAAAATTTATCTCATCTCATTTCACTAGACCTCATTGTAGTGGGAAGGATGTTTTTTTTCACATAAGAAGTCTTCATTACATAAACATAGTTAGTAGATTAGTATTTACATTTTAAACTTTGTATTTTTGTTTTGCTAATAGTTAAGTACTTTAGTTTTGATAACATCTCAACATTCAAAATTAGTAACAGTGATTTCGTTTGATTTTATGTAAATTTCCTAGTAAAACTTATATTTGCCAATTTACACCTTCCCTGTGGGATCGATATTTGTGGCTTAAATAAAAAGTTCTTTATTACTTGATAATATTATGTATACTTGCATAGAATCCCATTATTAATTGCCTATAATTATATATATATTTTGCACAACTTACTTTTCATATAAGGATCAAGTTTTTGGCGTTATAGTGATGTCAAATTCATAAATCCTTACATATAAAAAAATAAGGATCAAGTTTTTGGCGTTGTAGTGGTGTCAACTTCATAAATCCTTACATATAAAAAAATCGGGATCACAGCTCCATTCCCTACTCTCCATTGAGCAAATATTAGAGTATGTAGATCTTCTCCAAACAAACTAGGACATCCTTTTTTGGATCTTGACTGATATGCATAAAGTTGACATAGAAACAATCGACATTCCTTAAGGTTGGGCCCACCATTAAGTAAATCATCCATTAAAAGTGAAATTATTATTCGAATCACTTGCAAGAAAATGAACATGAAATTAAAATTCTAGAAGTGAGATTTATATTATAAGTACATTACCCCGTGTGGTTAGCTTATGTTATCATGGTCAAAAAAGCTAGCGGAGCTTGGAGAATGTGTGTTAATTACACTAAACTTAAAAAGGCAAGTCCGGAGGATAGTTTACCACTCCCTCATATAGATAACCTTATTGAAACCACTTCAATATCAGATGCATAGCTTCTTGAATGATTAATTAGGGTACAAGCAAATAGAGATAGATGTGAAGGATGAAGAGACCACCTCTTTCCAAACAGATAAAGACTTATATTACTACCAAGTCATGAAATTTGGGTTGTATAATGTTTTTGTAGCCTATCAACAACTCATGAACAAATCCTTCAAAGGTCTCCCTTGGGCATACGATGAAAATTGATGTAGACTACATGCTAGTAATAAGTCTGTAGGCATCCCAATTTGTCTCTCATCTAGATGGATGCTTCCAACTTCTTCATTGTTATGACATGCACCTCAACTCATCCAAATCCCTATTTAGATTCACATCAAAGGAATTCCTGGAATTCATGATCACTCATTGTGAGGTCATAAAAATTCTTGATATGATCGAAGCACTAAATGATATGGTGTCTTCCAAAGAATATCAAGGAAGTGCAATGCCTAAATGGATACATAGTCTCCATATCCCTTTTCTTGGCTCACTCAAGGGATAAATACCTATTGTATTTTAAGATACCAAGAGGTGCTTGAAACACTAACTTCTAGTAAATGGATGAAAATCATGCTACTTTTGAGAAACTACCGAGCTTATTCTTTTGAAGCCTACCTCACTGTTTAAACTCATGCAAAAAGCTCTATACTAATAAGGGATTAAAAAATAGTTCAACAACTCATCTATTAAGCTAGCAAGATTCTCTCTGACACGGAGAGTTACTACCCATTAGCGGATGGGATTGTGTTAGCCTTAATATCTCGGCATGAAGGCGACATCCTTACTCTCATTCATACACTATTAATGTCTATACGTAGCTCCCTCTAAGGATATTTTTAAAGTCCAGAAGCATCTAGGAGGCTGATTAAATGGTTGATAGATTGAGAGAATTTGATTTTTACCATAAGTATACTGAGTGAGTGTAACACAAACCTCGACTCTAATTTACTAACTCAAAGGATGAGTGTAGGGAGGTCAATTAACGTAATTATATTATGATGGTGCCACGTGGGGCATTCTCTAACTTTCAATGGACCCGAAGAAGGTTCAAATAAAGGTTATGATGGGCTAAACTGAAATGGACATGTGTTAGATTCATTACATTTTAAGTTTACTAGTCTAAATGATTGATAACCAAAATAAGTGATGACTAATTTGAAGTCAATCAACCTGATCACATCGTGATGGTGCAACATGTGGAGTCCTCTAAATTTTGATGCATCAAAAGAAAAGTTCCTTCAGTTTGTGATGGGCTAAATTGAGCTGAGACCTATGACACATCTCTACTTAGAATTATTAGACTAAAGAATTGATTTCCTAAACCAATCCCAATCGGCCTGAGTTCAATCAACCTGGCCTACGACTTTAGATGGACATGAAGAAGAGCAAAGTAGNTCGGAATCCTCCTAGCCTAGCCATAAATTTAGGGACTAAACCTAGGATTAGCCAATGATTTTCTATGCACTGTATCAGGGTAGAGAATTAATTGCTCCTATTTGACACAATACATATTATAAAAATTTATCTCATCTCATTTCACTAGACCTCATTGTAGTGGGAAGGATGTTTTTTTCACATAAGAAGTCTTCATTACATAAACATAGTTAGTAGATTAGTATTTACTTTTTAAACTTTGTATTTTTGTTTTGCTAATAGTTAAGTACTTTAGTTTTGATAACATCTCAACATTCAAAATTAGTAACAGTGATTTCGTTTGATTTTATGTAAATTTCCTAGTAAAACTTATATTTGCCAATTTACACCTTCCNGGCTAACAAGATTCTCTCTGACACGAGAGTTGCTACCCGTTAGCGGATGGGATTGTGTTAGCCTTAATGTCTTGGTGAAGGCGACTTCCTTACTCTCATGCATACACTATTAATGTCTATACGTAGCTCCCTCTAAGGATATTTTTAAAGTCCAGAAGCATCTAGGAGGCTGATTAAATGGTTGATAGATTGAGAGAATTTGATTTTTACCATAAGTATACTGAGTGAGTGTAACACAAACCTCGAATCTAATTTACTAACTCAAAGGATGAGTGTAGAGAGGTCAATTAACGTAATTATATTATGATGGTGCCACGTCGGGCATTCTCTAACTTTCAATGGACCCGAAGAAGGTTCAAATAAAGGTTATGATGGGCTAAACTGAAATGGACATGTATTAGATTCATTACATTTCAAGTTTACTAGTCCAAATGTTTGATAACCAAAATAAGTGATGACTAATTTGAAGTCAATCAACCTGATCACATCGTGATGGTGCAACATGTGGAGTCCTCTAAATTTTGATGGATCAAAAGAGAAGTTCCTTCAGTTTGTGATGCGCTAAATTGAGCTGAGACCTATGACACATCTCTACTCAGAATTATTATACTAAAGAATTGATTTCCTAAGCCAATCCCAATCGGCCTGAGTTCAATCAACCTGGCCTACGACTTTAGATGGACATGAAGAAGAGCGAAGTAGATTCATAGTGTGCATTGTGTTTGTATTATGATTATTTTTGGTTTGTTGATTTTGTTAAAGAAGGTTTGCCATTCTTGGGAGATTTTGAGTTCTTAGTTGTATTTGAACATAGGACACCGTAGGAGACATTACACATTGTCCAAATAATAACTGGGATAGTCTAAGGATGATGAAATTAAGACTATAAAAGTTGTTTACTTGTTGTTATTTTATTTGTTGCGTTTAAGTTATAGTTAGTTGATTTCATAAATATTTGTTTTGAAACAAATTTGTGGTTTTCATGGTTCATTGGAATGTTTATGTTTTATTCTGGTTCATTTTGGATTTATGATTTGGAACCAAAATTGAAATTTTAATTTGATTAATATTTACACATTTAAGATGGAAAACACGAGTAATCACATCTAACCTAAGGGATGATAAAGTGATAAGATCAAGTTAGAAATCATGAGAGCTCACTTATAACTTGAGAGCCAATCAAAGAATTATTTAGCTTTGTTAACTGGAGCACATTAGGGTGGAAAGGATGGGGACTCACATCCAACCTAGGAGGTGAACATGGTGATTAGATCAAGTTGGAAAGCACGAGGACTCACATCTAACTTGAAAGCTAATCAAATAGAAAATGTCACTTGAGAGGACAATACACCTGACCTAATGAGCTTGATTTGATTGATATTTGGTTTGAATTTTTTTTGCATGATGTTCTGTTTGAACATCAATTATTTTTGTTTGAAATTTAATTATTTTGTTTGGAAACTTTTTATCTTGTTGAAATTTGATTATTTTATCAATGTGTTTGTGAGTTCTTCTAGTTGCATTGGGCATAGGACACCTTAGAAGAAATTATCTCTTTCCAAATAAAAACTACAATAGTCATAGGATAAAGTCCTGAAAACTAAAGAGATTGAAAGTTTTGATGTTTTGTTTTTATTTCAATTTTTTGGGCCCAGTCTTCATTTCAAGAATTTATGTTTTGATTGAATTTTAAGAAATTTGATGTTTGAAATTTTAAAGTTTAATTGAGTTTAATTTCATTTCAAGTTCTATCTTAAATTCAAAACNACCCAGTCTTCATTTCAAGAATTTAAGTTTTGATTGGATTTTAAAAAATTTGATGTTTGAAATTTTAAAGTTTAATTGAGTTTAATTTCATTTCAAGTTCTATCTTAAATTCAAAACATTGAGAATCTAAGTTCTCCTTAAGGATTTAGAAACTTTGATTATCAAACTCCCATTGGGGTCCTGAAAGTAAATTTTATTAATTGGAATGTTTGTATTTTTTTTTGGTTTATGAATTTAGAGATGATTGTATGATTTAAGATTGCACTAGAATTTAATTGGGATTGATTTAGCATAAATCATATTTCAAATTAACAATTTGAATTTTCATTTAAGGTTTCAAAGATTCTACAACAATTCAACTCCCATGAAGTTTTAGACATATTTTACTTGGACATATAACACCCCTTTAAGCAATGCTCTTTGATCGAATGCATCAGATGTTTGCCTCAATAGTCTACTAACTAGTAAGAACCTCCTCGATAAACTTTCTTCGCCATGAATGGAGAAATGATGACAGATAAAAGGAGGCACAAAATTCACTCTCAAAATGAGATTTGAAATCAAATGCAATCACACACATTCTTATCATAATGATCCCCCAAACTGGTTGATTACTCGTTTAATTAAATTCACATTTTAAGCTAGGACTCAAATGGTGTATATAGTTCTCACGTTGGACTAATTAGTTTATATGAGTATGCAAATGTCATTTTAGGATAAATTTTTATTAATGCTAGATAACTTGGCTCTTTCTTTAATTCACATGATTTTGAGTCTAAGCAGTCTCAAAATTTTTAATTTTGTATATTTAAAATAGTTTCACTATCCAAGGTTATTTTAAATCAATTAAGATTTTAACCAATTAATTTAAATTTACTCAGCATTTCTCATGAATATAATATCATAAGGATTTTTTCAAGAAAGTTTAAGTTTTATCAATTATGGGATAAATTAAAGAATAATTTTTTATTCATGCTTACCTCAAGTTTCTTCTCAATGAGATGGTTCATCTACTTTGAAAATTGAGGCTTTCGCCACTCCCCGTTTTTTTTTCTTTATTTTTTTTGTCACACTCTTCTAAGAATTACTACATCTGATTGAGTATGTTTTTTTAAGAGTTATGAATGTCTAACTTCTCCTAATTGATAATTCTCAATTTTTTAATGCAACTTCCCAACATATTATATTCCATTCAAAAGTTAAGATTCAATAAACTTGGCTCAGTTAAAACTTAAAAAGTTTAAAGTGTGTTTTATTAGTTTCTAATATTTTAATTATGCTTTTATTAGATGTTTTTAGGCTCATGTGAGATTTCTTAAAGTAAAAAACTTTTTAAATTATAATTCTAATTTTCCTTCTAATGAGCATTTAAAACAAATCATATTATCAGGATTCCTCTCATGAGTTGTAAAACATGCTTCATAACTTAGCTATGAGAATTGATTTAAGGTGAGTAAATAAGCAAAAATTAATTTCTCAAGCATTACACACAAAACTAGAAACATGCACATAAGGAATAATATCATAGAAAAAGCCAACACATGATCATAGCATTGCTCAAATGAATGCAACAATATGAAGCAAAAACGTACTACATCATCGTATAACAAAACTAGTTCATAAGAAAGTACAAGCATAACCCCATAATTCAACACAAATATGCCACAAAGAAAAGGCATCTATTGTGCCTTTACTCGTTCTTGTCCTTCTTCCTCCATCTCCTGGTCATCTATAATGTAGAGCTTGAACGATGGTGACGCTAGTGGTCTCTCCCTTCTATGTATCACCCCAAAGCTTTGGTTTATATATCCATACTGGTTTTGGTGATAGATGACATATAATTGGGTCTGCTTATCAATCTCATGCGGCTCCCACTTTATAACTCCCTGGGTTGAGTATACTTGATCCAACCATCTAGTGATATCATCAACTGATGGTTCATGACATTTTGTAAGGTGGTGCTAAGATGAGCTCTCACCTTGTTCATAGGTAGAAACTTGGCGTAGTCCATAAAACTTGATAGTGGCTCGATTGATGGGCTTCTGATGAAGGAGCCTCTCTTCATTATCCTCCTCATGAACAATGGCAAAGGCACATAGGGTTGTAATCAGACTCGGGTGGCCCAACCCAACTATTGTCTGACTGCTAGAGATGTAAAGTATGGACTGATGGATCACTGCCCCAACATCTATAGACTTCTCCTATTGAATACAAAAGTTTAGGATAGTTCTATCTTTAGTGACATATGTGAGGCCAGTGGTGAGTAGGAGTCGGATCACAATAAAATAGTGTAAGGCTTCAGAAATTCTATTTGAGTGAGTTAAAGAAAAAATGATTCTACTCCCTTCCTCCCTTGCCCTTGTCTTCCAATGGCCCTCAAAATAGGTAAGAAAGTCAATAATATACTAGTAATCAGGGTGAGGAATTATTGGTAATTGATAAGAGGATATCAAAAAGGCAAAATAATGGATTAATAGTGGTAGGGTCAAAAGTAACCTATTTTTCTCATACGAAGGCTTGTCTGTGCATGGATTCTTTCACCTTAGAAAAAATTTTCAGACAAGTAGGATGATGGTGAGGTCAACAATGGAACAAAACATTCCTTAATCCCATTTCTTTATCATACTCAGAATCTCACCCCTTGGTGCTTGAAATACCTCTCAAGGATCAATTTCTTCTTCAACATAAGGCAAGAGAAATTCTGGGGGGACTGCTAGGCTGATAAATCTCCCCTCATAATGTGAAATCCCTCTACCTCTCATCTTAGGAGGCATTGTGAGTGAAAAAAAGAAGTGCATGGATTAGAGAAGGATTCAGCAAAAATCCACAAAACCCACGGTAAATATAGCAAGATGAGGTGAAGATCTCACCTAGGATCGCAATAGACTTCAAATTCGAGCTTTTCTGGCCAGTTTCCACCTCCCATAAAGTTTTCCCAGTGAGCTAGGGTTTTGCGTAAGTACTTGGGGGTGTCAGGAAAAGAATGAAACCAAGAATATGGGGTTTATCAGGTTTAAAAGACCCGTCAGTGTGATCACACCTTATTTGGGTGTGGTCACATCCAAATCGAACATGGTTACGTAGGTCGAAAAAGGGCATTTTGGGCCCATTCTTAGTCTCAGACCCCTACTTTAGCTTTCCCACCCACGATGAAGCATTAAATTTAATTCAAAATAGTAAAATAATGATTTTAGTCTACAATGAAGTGAAGGGAAGTGAAAATGCACATTTAGGTCATTCAAGTAGATTTTGTTAAGAACAGTCTTAGTGTAGGATTGAAACTAATATTTTTTTCCAGGATCAAGTTATGATATAAACTCTGATCAGTAGCCTAATCTCTTATTGATCCTAAAATTTTATGAAAAATCCTCTACTTTTGACATTTCCTCTTATTAATAATTCTTTAGATATTGTTTAAGGGTTTTTTTCCAAATTATCATCCTAAAACTACTTTTCATTAATTCCCCATTTTTTGTTGATCAGTGATTTATCTTCCAATAGTGTAGGAGGTGAGTTAGGTGTTCAAAAGCTATGGATTTCTAATGATTTTATCAAGTAGCTCATATGAGAGGTTTTTAGAAGTTTTTAAAATTTCTAATAAGCAGTAGTTATACCACTTGCCACACAAGCAATTTCAACAATGGTTCTTTCGATTCGATGTCAAAGTGCAATGAATATTTGTTGTTATCAGTGCCATAGGGGTCTACTGTAGAAAAGCTCAAACTATTGAAGACCATTCCGAATTTGATTAGGGAACCTCTATTGAAATGGCTTGGGTCAAAGGTTAGAATATGAGTTTAGGAAACATCTTTCCTATAATGGGATATGGAAATGATATCAATAAAAGGTTGACTGTAGAATCTTTGAATTTATTAATGAAATTGAGATCATATTTATTTTGAAAAAGCTTTCACGAAGGAGAATTGATGATCTTTAATGCCCTACACATTAAATATGGCTTAAATGAGCAATCAGGGAACTGATTATTAAGGATATGAGATGGGACCCAAAAATTAGATAAACTTAATGACCCCATTCTAAAACTGAAACTTTAATAGAATTATGAGTAGTTTAAACATGTAAAACATACTGTCATTATTGATAAATAATAACCTAAATCATTATAAAAGATGGAGAAAGGAACTGTCCCCAATGGAGTTGCCAGAAAAAAGTCTTGGTGAGGGATTCTGTGTCACCACACACCATAAAACTTTTAGAAGACTTTTGTCTAGATGATTGAGCATTATATTTGAAGAATAATATTTCTTATGATGAAAGGAAATACTACCTTAAAATAGGTCTAATCACCTGGATGATGAAGACCTTCATAAGTCTGTAGAGCCACTTTTTCCCTTATCTTATGAGAGTAAAATAAAGTTTTTTTTTTTTAATTTTGGGAATGTGCTCCCTTCAAGAGCAAGCCCTCATATTTCATTACATATATAAATATTTGAACCCTAAAAAAATTTCTTGATTAATATAGTGATTTAGGCTATAAGATTAGACTTTCAGAATTGAAGTGTTGGAGCTGAAATAAAAGACAAGACTAATAAATTGATGATGGTGTGTCATGAAAAGGCCCAGTCAAAGGGATTTATCCTTCCAAGAAAGGAGTTTTACTTGAATGATGATGATTGATAATGAGTTTCAATTGATCATGTATGGTATACCTTAGGAATACATGGATTGACTGATTGAAGTTATTGAAGCTCATAAAATTAAGGGATAGAGTCAGGTAAGAAGGATTTTTGGATGGAAGTAAAACCCTAAACTCTATAAGGAATATAATGGGTTAAATAACCTAAAATTTTGGAATAATGTTCTTGATCAGAATGCCGTTAGCTTTCCGTCATTTTAGGCACATTGATATCCTTCAACTATAATCAACCTCATAATAAAAAATCCTCCTTGGGCTCCATGATCATGACATGTGGAGGGTTTTTTTATTTTCGAGGTGGTTTGAAATTACTTCATCAGTAATCATGGGTTATATCATGCTAAGACATTCCTTATAGCCTCAGCGGATAGGTTGTTTGTTTTATATATCCTAATTATTAGCACTAAGTAGGGCACTTATTATACTAACATAGGTTGTTATACTTAGACTAACCAAGGCTAGATGTATTATCTTTAATTCTGGTGTCTAAGTTGGCTAACCTTGGGTTCGTGTCTGATCTCCTAGGTTTAGTTTTAGTTTTTTTTTTATGTTGGTGCGCTTTAGTTGTTATTTGAGGTTCAATATTTAACTTTTGTTTTATTTTTGTTCCAAATTTTTTTGTTCGTGGTGAAAAATCAAGCTTTTGCAGTTTTCTTTTTTGTTTTAATTGTTGAAATTTAAGTGTTTTCTTAGATATTTGTAAGGAAACCCATCTTATGAGAGGTTCTCCTTTTTTATGTTTTATTTTGTTATTTAATTATTTTTAAAAAATACACATATAATAAAAAATACAAAACTAAACATGTGAAACATAACATGAGTTTAGCATTGAATAAACTTGAGTTGGGAGTGAGCTGAGATCAGTTAAGGTTGGCTCAAATCATATTTGGATTAGACCTGAGCTAAACTAGGTTGAACCTGAGTAGGACCTGAGCTAAACTAGGTTTAACCTGAGTAGGACCTGTGCTGACCTGGGTTGGACATGTATTAGACTTGTTCTGAGTTGACTTGGATTGACCTGGGTTGAACCTTGGTTGACCTGGATTGGACCTGTTTTTGAATTGGATTGGACCTGAGTTCAACCTGGGATAGACTTGGGTTAAGTTGGGTTGACCTGGGTTTGGCGTAGTTTGATCTGGGTTGGACCTAGATTGAACTGGGTTGAACCTGGTTTGGACCCGGGTTGGACCTAGATTGGGTTGGGTTGGCTTGAGTTGGGCCTAAGTTTGCCAGGATTGGACCTAGGTTGACCTGGGTTAGGCCCAGATGGACCTGGGCTGACGTGGGTTGACGCGATTTGGGTTACGTTAAGGTCATTTCAAAGTCAAGTTAGGTTGGGTCATGGTCGGGTTAGGTTGGTTCAGGGCTGATTTGAGTCAAGTCAAGGTAGGGTCGAGTCAGGGTTAGGTCAAACTAAGTTCGGGTCTTCTCTACACTGAAGGATAAAGACCGTCAGTCGAAGAGTGTTGAAGGCAGTGTCGAGAGAGCTTATTTATAGGCGGGAGAAGCGATGGCAGAGGCCTCCATGTCCGTTGATTAGGGTGGTAAATGAACAGTTGCAACTTCCATGAATCGCCGCCAGTGAACCAACACGTCGATTCACTGCTGGATCTGAGGGTGAAAGCCATGAATCGCTGTGTAGCCATGCCAGTGTTGGTTGTGACCACTTCCGGGAAAATTCAGGCATGGCTACGCCCTGACAAAGCGCGACTACGTCTGTCCAAGGGCAGGGTAGGTGTGTGTTGAGTCGAATTTGAGTTGGTTAACCAAAAAGGGGGTCAACAATTGTAAGCGCAATTCCAGAATATCCATGGACTGGTTGTGAGGGAAGGGGAGCTTGAGAATAATGTTACATAGCTCCACACCAAATAGCTTTTTAAGCTTCACAGTGTCCCATCATTTTTTGCCAATCAGGTGAGCCACCTGCAAATTTTCAAAATTTGCGGCATCACAAAAGTGGGCTAACGGTTCATCTCTCGGACCCCAGACCCACCAATGAGAGAAAACACTAATGTTATTTTCATTCACAACATTCCACCGAATAATTTTATTGAGATTTGTTGTTAGGGTTGTAAATGAGCCAAGCTTAAGCGAGCTCAAGCTCAGCTCATGCTCGGCTTGTTAAAAATATCAATTTTCGTGTTTGGTTCATTAATTAATTATAGCCCAAAAAATTTGTTCGTATTTGGCTCGTTTGCTTAGCGAGCTAAACACGAGCTATTCTAGAACAACAAGGCATTTTGACAGCTCTAATCACGCAGTCATAGAATGTTAAGGTTAGGGTCAAGATTTAAATCTTATTGTTTATATTAAAATATTCATTTAAATAGAATTTAATATATATTTATTCTATTTTTACAATTAATAATTTTTATTGATTATAAATCTTTGTAGCCTTGTAGTCAATTAAATTATTTAAAAAAAATACTCATCAATTATATATATATCTTAATTATTTCAAGCCAAATGAGCCGAACACAAACGGACAAATCTTTGTTCGTGTTCGGCTCTTTTATATATAAAGCGTAAAAAAGTTTGTGTTTGGCTCGTCTGCTTAGCAAACGAATCGCGCTACTTAAAGAGTCGAGCATGAATGTTCAAGAACAAAAAGTCGTTTTTACAGCCCTAGTTGCTGCCCCATTGTAAACAATATTCCAGGTAGCAGAATTCTCCTCTTTACTGTGATGATTCCACACATATGTGCCCTATTTAATAGCTAAAAATCTGTGTAACAAGGAATCAGTTTGCCAAACCGAAATAAATTCCAGGCGGTTCTGACTCAAAATGGCCTTTACCATTCTGTCTACATAGGTATTGCCATGATACATAGTGAAGACCATTCCCTCTATTTCTCTATCCCCATAAGAAATTTATGCCATGCTTTTCAAGCACCAGGTATATGATGGGATCCCCATGAATTTAACTTGTTAGCGGCATTAGTAAGGAGCTTACTAAAGTCAGACCTAACAAGCTTTTTCAGCGATAATTTAAGGCCTATGGATGAAAACTCCTCCACTTTGTGGAACTGGAGCATTCTAGTTAGTCTTCTTTTATACAGATCAAGCTGCATTTTCTGAATAAAATCAAAGACTTTTACTTATTGTTGTGCTTCCTACTCCACTTGCAATAACTCAATTAGATTAGCAGCCACCGTAGAGTCTTCCGAGAAAAATAAAACGTCATCAGCATCTCTGAGGGTAGTTTCGGAGGTGCTGCAGGAGCCGGCTTGAGACGTTTCTTCTTAGATTTCTTCAACATTGCTGTAGAAGAAAGACCAAAATAGAAAGAGAGTCTGACGTGGAACAAAGATTCCTCGCCCAAGAAGTCATATTATGTATTCTACCTCGAATTAGATTTCTTTGAAGTCTTAAAATCCAAGCATTCTTACGATTTCATCTTCAGTGATCAAGAGGGATATAGATAGCAGTTGCAGTTTCCTATGTTTCTCGTAGAATTCCCATTCATTTTTTGCCAAGAAAAATCCTACATACCACTATTTTATAGGATCAATTATCGGGCTAAGATCTTAGGTGCAAACTTCCACTGACATTTCTTGAAAATGGCAATCAACCCGATGATAATTGTCGGTGCCTGATAAGAGAGTTGTGTAATGCTAACACTACCCATCTTCACAATGTTTTTCAAGTCGGCTGTTGATGGAAATAGCAGGCTAACCCATAAGGTTGCTTCATAAATAGTAACATATCTTGGAGGAGGAGAACATACTCCATCAGCTGGGGGGGGACTATAAAATTTCTTCCAAAATAATGATGATTGTCGCTGTCTGATAAGATAGTTATAGAATGCTAACACTATCTGTCCTCATAATGTTTGTCAACTCGGCTGCCGACAAAAGTCGCAGGCTAGCCCACAAGGTTGCCTCATAAATAACTACATATCTTAGAGGAGGAGAACATAATCCATGAGTTGGAGGAGGTAATTTCACAACTATGTTATTCGGGAATAAAATTTCTTCCAAAATAATGATGATTGTCGCTGTCTGTTAAGTGAGTTATAGAATGCTAACACTATCTTTCCTCATAATGTTTGTTAACTCGGTTGCCGACAAAAGTCGCAGGCTAGCCCACAAGGTTGCCTCATAAATAACTACATATCTTAGAGGAGAAGAACATAATCCATGAGTTGGTGGCGGTAATTTCACAACTATGTTATTCAGGAAATAAAATTTCTGCCAAAATATTATCAGGTCATCCTCCATAAGGGCCAATATTGTCTCCTCATGATTCTTATACATCATTTGATTTTTGGTAGGGCGGGGTTCCCCAGACGTCAGCATCTTAAAACACCAAGCAAAACTCTAGGATGGTACAACAACATTTCAAGAGAACTATGAATGGCAGAACATTAAGTCAAGAGAATTATAAGGTAGCAGAACAGTAGACCAAGAGCCTTTAGTTGACAAAAGAGTAGGCCAAGAGAACCTGTTTGGATGGCACAATAACAAGCTAAGGAAACTTTGAAGGAGGCAAAAGCAAGCCAAGAGAACCCCCTTTGGATGGCATAACAATAGGTCAGGGTTCTAAATTGTTTCCCCTATTTATCGTTTTTTATAGGCTCAAAATGGGGAAAAGGGGACAAAATATTGAAAGAAACACTAGAATTGTGCATGAAACGTGATCCAATCAAGGATAGTGTGGGGGCACCATAACATTATAGGGGTGTTGTCCAATTCCACGGATCACTAACGTGTCTACATTTTGTCCACAGGATCGCTCCAAGCTCTACCATTTGATCTCGCATTCCCAGGATCACTGATGTGGCCATCTGTCATCCATTGAATGACTCCCACCACTTGTTGTCCTATCAGAGGCTTGACTGACCCGATCGACCAAATGCCAGCCCAACTAACCCATAACCCATTAGTCGTCACATGACCTATGACTTATTCCTAACCCGCTCAGTATTTGTTGGCCTCCCCCTCTGATTGTTGCCGCCTCCGGTTGCTGTTGAAAAGAAAAAAAACAAAAGAAAGATTCAAAAATCAAAAGAAAATTCAACATTTTTTATATTTTTCAAACAAGCAAAAGAAATTGCTTGGAAAGAATGGGAAACCAATGCATTTTCAATAAATTTTTATCATAATGACATGAATCTCAAAGCAATTTCTAAAAGGTAAATATTAAAAATAAAATTAAAAATCATTCAGAACTCCGTTTTTAACAAATTTTTAGTCAAACTAACCTACTCGATGAGATGGATCCATTGGTACGAAGGTTGACCCAATCCAAGTCAAATCAAGTCCAAGTCAAGCTTTTTTACCGCTTTTGAAAGTTTTGGGCGGTTAATTAGAAATTCAAATCAATTCAAAATTTGATAAACTTATAGTTAAATCGAGCAACTCGATGAGATGAATCTAAAGATCCTAAGATCGCTCAATTCTGACATAATTAAGACACTTAAATGTCCATAAAATATTGTCTGATTGTGAGAACGTCTCTGATCTGTCTCATGGAGCAGTTAAGATTATTTCCTTACTTACAGGATAGACAACTCTCAGACTCTATAAAAAATATGGTTGTGAAAATTGAATTATATCTCAAATCGGGCAAAAAAAATGTTAAAGGTTCATTGGTTCAACCGCAGTTGAACTGGATGATGTAATAAATGTAAAAATTAAATAAAATATAACCTAAATAATACAATTATAATATAATGATACAAACATAAAAAGAATAAAAAAAACACAATAATTATTTTCTAAGCTTCAAAACCATGGAGTACATCTATAATAGGTCATCAAACTCTAATTATAAAATCAACTGGCCTAATTCCCAAAAAAAAATTAAGATTTCCAAAATAAATTTACAAAAACATATCAATAAGCTTATGTCATTCTAAGAAAAAGAAATAAAATAACTTTCTAAAGATATGTTCGGGATAGCTTTCTGTCTGCTATGATTTTCATACCGCCATCACAGTTCTTTTTGGGAAATTGTTTTCTTGCTGCTTTTTAGAAACTGTTGTGTTAGAAAGCTGTTTTGTTAGAAAACTGTTTTTTCAACATGAGCTATTAAAGTGTTGTGGTTGTCAAGAAACTCTGATATGACTTATTGAAAATAAAATAAATTTTTAAAAACTATACAGTTTTTTGAAAAACAGTTTCTTTTACAGCAGCTTCACATTTGCTTCTTCAAATGACAGCAGTTGCCACAAATAGAACCTAAAGCAGTGTTTGACTACAACTAAATTTTAACCTTAAATAAAATTTATTAAATATGATAAATATGAATTTATCAAATCCAAATCCCACGGAAGAAGTTGCGATCAACGGCGAAATAAATCCGCCTAATATTGGGATTTACAAAATCCAATTTTACATTATCAAAATGATGTTACTTGGGAGAAAAACAATGCGGGAGAATATAACTTAAGAAAAAGATGTTTTTTTTTTAGTTTTTTGATGTTTGGTAGGATTTAAGCTAAATCCAAAATTGAATCTGATATATAGTATGATACCAAATAACGTCAAATTCATTATTGCACCTCTCTCTTACTCTCTCCCCATAAGCACTTCCTCTCTCTCCCTCTCTTTATATATATATATATATATATATA
>JXCR01139463.1:417786-434356 GCA_002079205.1 Phalaenopsis hybrid cultivar
TATATATATATATATATATTGGTAGTATTTCGAGCTAAAATTAGTCGAACACGAACGAACAAATATTTGTTTGTGTTGTTCGGCTCGTTAAAAAAATTAAAGTTTAGGTGTTTGATTTGTAAATATATATAAATTCAGTGGTATGTATGTAAATCCTCCAAACAATTATTTCAGTTAGTTGATGATAAGCAATTCAATCAAGCTGTTTCATAAAACGGGATGTCATGTCAGGCCAGTTCGAAGTAGACATCAGCCAACCATCTCCGTACTAGCACCCAATCTATTCAAGAAAATGTATATTTTATATTTTTAAAATGTTAACGAAGGATTTGAGTGGTATAAATGTAATAAGGAAAGTATAGTGTTAGATATGTAAATTCATGGGATTTAGATTTGTCTTAGTAAATTCAAATTGAAATCATTTCTTAAATTTGCTTGAGTAAATTTTTGAGTGGCTACAAGTTGTTGTAAAGTTGATTAAAAAGTTAGTTTCGGAGAGCGTTATTTTTCAAAATGTTGATTTGAATGGTATAATTATTTTGATAAAATTGAATAACAAATTTTTATAGTTATTGTATATTGAAAAATTTTATTATAAAATAGCTTTCGGACAACAGTTTTTTTTTTTAAAAAGGAAAACATTATCATATAAAATTACGGAAATTTAAGATCTCTTTGAGGCAGCTTTATGGTTGTTTTGCTTTTTAGACTGCCACCATAGTTTTGCTTGAGAATCCGTTTTATTGTTGTTTTCTATAAATTTTTATTGTAGAGAGCATTTTTTTTTTCAATCTAACATGTTGAAGCGTGATAACTGCCAGAAATCTGTCATCTAACTTTTTAAAATTAAAATAAAATTGTAATAGTCACCTTAGATTTTTGAAGATTAGCTTTTTCTGCGACAGCTTCACGACTGCTTCTTCGAACTGCTACAGTTGCCCCAAACAAACCCCTAAATACCTATTACACAATTCTTATAAATTTATATTTTTAAATCTAAATTTTTAAATTGATGTGTGTCAGAAGGTTGATGGCGGTAGAGTATTGAATTTTTGTCATAGCGTTGCATGAAAACTAACACATACTCGTGTAATTAAAGAGAAATGAGGAATAGACGACATATCTTTTTTTACATGGAAAATCTTAGAAATAGAAAAATCACGGTACCTAGCCCAATTGAAATAATATATTATGAATGATGAGTATACAAGTCTATGCATTCCATGAATTAAAAAAGATGGAGTTACACAGTTATGTAAATGTATAATAGTAATTCATTGATAATAGTCATAGTTTGATTGTAATAAACATAGTTCTCAGTGAGAATAAACTAACTGCTAGAGCTGTAGTCTATTGTTATGGAGACATAATTCGTCGTGAATGTTGTAGACAGTGGCTGCAACGCCAACTTGTCGTACAAGACGTAGGAGAAAGCCATCATAATATTTGGTCATGTGGGCCGCAGATGGTTGCTTCAGGAGCGTCGGTTGGCCATAGAGGTCGTAGTATGAAGTTGTATAAGCTTTGAGCCACATAGGCTCAAGTTAGTCACATATGTCGTAGTGCTAAGCTGCAACAAAGTTCTTAGGCAATAAAGGCAGGAGTCGGGAGTTGCACTATAAGCCACATAGATTGTATTGGTCACGTAGGTTGTATTAGTGAGTTGTGATGATGTTCGTAAGCCGTAGAGACAAGAGTTAAGAGGTGCTTGAGTTGTGATAATGTATGTAGGCCTCACAAGCTAGAGTTGAGAGTTGCACAAGCTGTGATAACGTATGTGGGCCACAGATAATGGAGTAGAGAGCTGAACTAGCAATGATATGTTTGTAGGCCGCATATGTTAAAGTTGGCAGTTGTAAGAGCCGTGATGAGTTCCATGACCTAGATAGGTTAGAATTGAGAGCTGCACTAACTGTGATGACATCGATAGACCACAGAGGTCGACGTTGGGATCTAAATAAGATTTGATAATGTTTGTATGTCGCAAAGCCTGGATTTGCACGAGCTGTGAAAATGTTTGTATGTCGTAGAGGCAAAGTTGGGAGTTGCATGATCTGTGATGATGCTTGAGGGTCGCAGAGGTCGGAGTTGAGACTTGCACTAGTTGGGGTGACGTCCGTAATCGCATAGGCTAGAGCCAAAAGTTGCACGGGATCTGATAAAGCTCGTTGACCACATAAGCTAGAGTCGAGAGCTACACAAGTTGTGATAATGTTTATAGGTCGCAAAGGCTAGAGTCAGGAGTTGCACGAGCCATAATAAAGTTCTTAGGCCAAAGAGGCTAGTCAGAAGTTGTACTAGCTCTGAAAATATCCATAAGTCACATAAGCTGAAGTTGAGAGCTGCATAAGTTGTGATTACATCTATAGGCCGCAAAGGCTAAACTTGCGAGCTACACGAGCTGTGATGATGCCCTTAGGCTATAGAGGTTGGTGTGGAGAGTTGTAAGAGATGTGATAATGTTTGTAGGATGTTAAGGCGGAAGTTGGGAATTACATAAACAGTGATAATGTCTATGAGCCGTAGAAGCCAAAGTTGAGAGAATCACCAGTTGTGTTGATGTTCGTAGACCACAAAAACTAAAGTTAGGTGTTCATGAGCTATGATAACTTTTGTTGGATACTAGACCAGAAGCTGCACAAGTATTGATAACATCTGTAAGACGTATAGGCCAAAGTTTGGAGATACACAAGCTATGAAAATGTCTGTAAGTCATAGACACCAGAGTTGGGACCTTCATGAGTAATGATGACATATGTTAGCCACATTGGTCTTAGTTGAGAGTTGAGAGCAACACTGGCTGTGATGATGTTTGTAGGCCATAGATGTCAGAGTTGGGAGCTACACGAGCTATGATAACTTTTTTGGGCTGCAAAAGCTGGAGTTGAGAGTCGTACGAGCTATGATAACGTCTATGGCCCATAAAGGCTGAAGTCGAGAGCTGCACTAGCGATAATGACATTCATATGGTACATAGACTAAAGTCGGGAACTGCAAAAGTTGTGATAACGTCAGTAGGCTACAAAGGTCATTGTTAGGAGATGCACAAGCTGTCATAACATCCATAGACCATAGGGGCCAAAGTTTGGACCTTGCACAAGTTGTGATGATGTTCGTGGGTCGTAAAGAGGGGAGTTGAGGAATGCACTAACTGAGATATTTTTTATAGGCCACACAGGTCAAAGTTAGGAGCTACATGGCTATGATGACATCTGTAGACCATAAAGGCTAAAGTCAGGAACTTTAGAAATCCAGAAAAAGTCATCATCTTTGAGGTGTATTGTTACATTATCTTCAGAAGACGTCATTGCACCGTATGTGGGGTGTGTTGTTTTACTTTCATCGAGGTTTGTTGTTGCACTTTATTTGGGATGCATTGTTATAACAACTTTGGGATGTTTCGTTGCATGATGTACTGAATGATTTATTGATCTGTTGGGTGTTTCATTATGCTGCAATATATGTTGAGATTCAATAATGCACATTGTAACTCCACAAGCGACTTCACTATAAAGAATATGTGGAAGACGATGGTGGTCGGCAGTGGCTGATAGGTGGTGTTTGATTGTGGTATGCAGCTGCAGGAGCGGGTGGATTTCATCTAATCTTTGATGCATAAATGATGATGAGCTTCATCTAATTCTCGAAGCTCCGGTCTTCTTCTATCTCATGGTCTAGGACCCTCTTACTAGATGGTAGATCTCTATTTATAGAGTCTAGATTGTAAATAAGGATGGAATTCAAACTAGTTAATCGGATGCTCTAAAGAGTTTCATTCAATTGAACGATATTATGTGAACATTGAAGTGTCTTATTATTGTCATAATTGAGTGATCTTGAGCTCATTGCGTTTGTCTTATCAAGATGCTCGATTTGACTATAAACATGCTAGATTTGGATTTTGTTTAACCTTTTAACTATGCACTAAAAGATTTAAAAAGTGGTTTAATGAATTGATTTGGACTTGAATCGATTTAGTTCAAACTAATTTTGGTATTATTGTATCTGTCTCGCAGAGTCGGTCAGTTTGACTGCAAGTTAGCTAAAATTAGAATTCTAGTTGACATTTAATTAAAGTTTGAATGTTTCTTGTTGAAAAAATTACCTCAAGATTCCTCATGTCTTGAGATTTATTTTATATGATAAAAATTTATTCATGACACATTTGTTACCCTCAAGGCTAGAAATGGTTCTCGAAGACTTGATGTCTGATTGAAATGTGGGAGATTAACCCCACCACAGTTGTGCCTATGACGTTAATATGAATAATCTTTTGAGACTGTAGGAAGGTTGCCCATTAGCCTAGAAGTATTTTTCATAGACTTTGAACCTAAACAAGATGCAGGAAGACTACCACACCACGATCTTGGCCAAGATGATAACATGAATGACTTTTTGAGATTGCATCAATGGCTTTCCACCACATCAAAGAATGTGAAGAAAAATCTTCAATAGATGCAAAAGAGGATTTTTTATTAGTTGAATGATGTACATAATTAAGAAACAAAATAGAGGCTCGGCGTTTCATATTTGAAGATAGTGTTGAGGATAACTTTATTTCTCGCAGATAGTGCCAAATTGATGTGCACCGAAAGATTCATGATAGTAAAATAATGAATTATTATCTTAGTGTTACATAAAAACCCAACACTCACTAAGATAAATAAAGAGAAGTGAGAAGAAGTGGGCACCTCAATTTTATGTGAAAAACTCTGGAAAGGTAAAAAAGCCATTGGGTCTAGCTCAGCTGAAACAGTCCATCAAGAATGGTGAGTACACATATCTGTTTCTTCTCCTACAATTGGAAAGATGGAACTACAAAGTTGATTATTATAAATGTAAAATAGTTGTTCATCGATAATAACCTTAATTGGTTGTAATGAATGTACTTATCGGTGAAAGCAGAGTGTAAAGGTTGTATTGATTGCTTTGGAGACAGTAATTTACCATGAATGTTGTAGATGGTGGTTGTATCACCAAATTATCATTTAAGTCGTAAGTTAAAGCCATGATAGTAATTAGCTGTGTGAGCAATAGATAATTTCTTAAGAAGCATCAGTTGGTCACAGAGGCCATAGTTGGAAGCTATAAAAGTTGTGATTCACGTAAGTCATAGTCAGTCATATAAGTTAACGTGGTGAGCTACAATGATGTTTGTAGACAGTAAATGAAGGAGTTAAGAGATACACAAGCTGTAAGTTAAACAAATTGTAGTGGCGTATTATAGTGATGTTCATAGGCCATCAAGGCTGAAGTTGGTAGCTACACAAGCTGTAATAACATCCATAGGCCACAAATGTTGGAGTTAAGGGCCACACAAGCTGTGATAACATTCATAAGTCAAAGAGCTTGGATTTTAGAGCTACACATGTTGTGATGATGCTCATAGTCTACAGAGGACAAATTTGAGAGCTGCATGAGCTATGATTATGTTTGTGGGCCACAAAGATCAAGGTTGAGAACTGCACTAGCCATGATGATGTTTGTAGGCTACAAAGTCTGGAGTCAAGAGCTGCATGAGCTGTGATAATGCCCTTAGGCTACAAAGGTCAAAGTTTGGTGTTGTATGAGCTATGGTAACATTCATAAGTCATGGAGGGCAAGCTGAGAGCTGCATGAGTTGGGATAACACATGTAGGACATATAAGCTAAAGTTGAGAGCTACACTAATGGTGATGATCTTCATAGGTCATAATGGATAGTTTTGGGAGCTACACAAGATTAGATAATATCTGTGGGTCGTAGAGGCTAGAGTCAAGAACTACATGAGTTGTGATAACTTTTGTAGGTCGTAGAGACTGGATTTGGGAGCTGCATGAGGTTTGATAATATCTGTAGGTTACATAGGCTGGAGTTGGAAGCAACACGAGCTATGCTAATGTATGTGGATTGTAAAGGCCGAAGTTAAGAGCTTCTCTGACTATGATGATGTCCGTAGGTAGCAGAGGCCATATTAAAAAATTACAGAAGCTGTGATGACATCTATAGGCCGTAGAGATTAGAGTTAGGAGCTACATAAGCAGCGACAACGTTTATGGGCCACAAAGGTCAGAGTTTATAGATATAATAATGGTGTTGACATACACAGACTTGTACTTGGGAGCAATATGACAGGTCATAACGTCTATAGGTCACATAAGTCAGAGACTAAAGTTTCACGAGTTTTAGATCATGTAAGTTATAGTTGGTAATGTAGGCCGTAGTAGCTAGTTTTGATGATGTACAAAGGGCATAGAGGCTAAAGTTGGTAGTTACATGAGCTGTGATATGTTCTATTGCATGAAGAGGTTAGAGTTCAGAGTTGCACAAGCTATGATTAAGTTTGTGGGCTGCAAAGGCCTGAGTCGAGAACTAACTAGCTGTGATGATGTATGTAGGTTGCAGAGGCCGGTATTGGGAGCTGAACAAGATATGATAATGCATGTAGGTCGCAAAGACCAGAGTTGGGAGTTATATGAGCTATGATAATGTTTGTTGATAGCAGAGGTCGGCGTCGAGGGCTACACTAGCTGTGATGACATCATTAAGCCTTAAAGCCTGAAGTCTAGAGCTGAACAAGTTGGGATGATGTCTGTAAGCCGCAGAGGCTAGAGTTAGGAGCTTTAGAAGTCCGTAGAAAGCCACCATCACTGAAGTTTATTGTTACACCATCTTCGATAGTTGTTGTTACATTATATGTTGAGTACATTGTAAAATAGTCATCGGTGTGTGTCATTGAATAATATTTGGGTGCATTGTTACACCATATTTGAAGTGTATCGTTACACGCTGTACTAGACAACGTATTACTCTGTCAGTGTTTCATTGTTATGCAACGCACTGAGATTTCATTATGCATGTTGTGGCTCCACAAGGTACTTTGCTGCAAGAAGCAGGTGGCACTCAATGGTGGATGTCGATGGTCGGTAGGCGGTAGTCGATGGTAATCGATAGCTGCAGTAGTGGTTGAAATTCGTAAGATCTTTAGTACGGAAATGATGTTGAGCTTCAACTCCCTAGTCTTCTTCTTACTCTAGGTTGATGCCCCTTCTCAAAAGGGGTTGACTCTATTTATAGAATCCTGGTTGTAATTAAGAAAATAAACTATACCACTCTGATCAGACGCCCTGGGAAAGATTCCTAGAATGGATGATATTATATGAACATTTAAGTGTCTTAATGATGTCAGAATTGAGTGATATTGACTTGTTATATTCATTTTATCATGACACTCAATTTGACCATGAGCATGCTATATTTTGGAATCTGTTTGACATTCCAATTATGCACTAAGAGCTTTTAGAAGTGATTTAACGACTTGATTTACACATTATTTTTCTTTAATTAGACCAATTTGGTATCATTGGGTTCGTCTCGTCGAAGCGATCAATTTGATTATAAGTTTGGTAAAATCAGAGTTATGAATGACTTTTATTGAAGTTTAAACATTTTTGTTTAAAAAATCTCTTCATAATCGTACTATGTCTCTAGATTTGTGCAGGGTGATGGAAATTATTGAGGACCTATCAATATTCATATTTATAAAATTTTGAAATAATAAATTTATGTATAAATATAAATTTTAGTTTTTAAAAAATAAAAAATGATATTTTTGATGTGATATTTAAAGATTTGAAGGCTATGTTGGTAAATACAAAATTGTTGACTATATATATGTAAATAAATAAAAATTTTTATGTGGTATCTATATTATGCCCCCATAAAAATGCAATGCAGTTCTGAGAAACAAAATGCTTAAAAAAATCGCCCCAAAGATTTAGAGCGAGTTTATGAGTTTCCAATTCCAACAACCTTAATCACAGTGACATGAGCTTATTGTTTTTCCTTTTTGACATTTAAATACATATGAACCTATTTCTGCTTATTTACATATCTAATATCTAAATTTTATTTTTTACATTTACACATCCAAATTTCTTACATGTATTTTTTAAATGCAGTATAAAAACAAATATTAAAATAATATAAATAAAAGTTAATATTTTATTATTTAATAATTTCAAATTACAATTAGCCCAATAAAATTTAATTTGTATTTAGCTCATTTATTAAATTCAGTTCAAAATACTTATCATGTTAAGCACAATATTAAGGGTCTGTTTGGGGCAGCTGCAGCTTATCCATCTTCTGCTGATAAGCAGTTTATCCTAATAAGCTGCTGATGAGCAGCTGATCTGGATAAGATATCTGGCTGTTTGGTTTGTGTGTCTAGAAAACGGTTGATTCTGGTTAAATGACTATTCTGCCCCTGTTTTTAATAAGCTGTTTAGTTGTTTTTTTTGTGTTTTGTAAACAACTTATTTGTAGCTGTTTCTGGAAAAATGATCATTTCGACCACACGCAGTTGAACTGTTTACAACAACAATATAATGAAGAAATATTTAATTTACTAAAATCCAAAAAGTCACTACATAACATATCAGTGAAAAAAAGATGCACGTTTTCGGAGAGCACGAGTCTGGTAGGAAAGCAACGAGATTTAACACAACTCACCACATCTATAAAAAATGCATAAATGTAAGTAGTAAACAGTTCGGACATGTGTCTAAACATATTTATAAATCCACATAACAACCATATAAGATGTCTATATAATTGCATTTCCTGGAGCAACTTGAGGTACATACCATCCAAATCCTTTATATTTATATAGATAACACCTAAGCTTTTACTACTTACATTTATAATTAGTACTGAGATAAACATATTTATAAATCAACATAACTGCATATAAGAAGTCTATATAATTGCATTTCCCGGAGCAACTTGAGGTAGAGAGAGTAGCGGCAAAATACAGTGTAGGATTAAACAAGTTTTTCGTTTGTGCTTCTGACGAATGCAGCTCATTTCTTCCTTTTCTCCACCCTACGCCGTTTTGGAACGGATGAGGATTCCACTGACCTATGCATTTCACAGGGCACTTCTCCTGAGCCACTTACATTATCAGTTCCAAGAACAACATCTGTGCCAATGAAGTTAGGTTCAGATGGGGTGAAAGCATGTACTCCCGTTGCAACAAACCCACTAAACATACCATCCAACTTCTCTTCCACTGCTGGATCAATTCCATTCATTTTGAATTTCTTAGCTGCTAGCACGCCTGCAAGACAGAGAAAATCGAGTTAGTTAAATCAGTTCAATATATCAAAAATTGAAATAAGGAAATGGTATAAGGTAAGTCTTTACTTCTAGTTTCTCAGTTCACCAATCCTCAAGAGCATCTATGGTTCCCTTCACTGGATCCCATCCCAAACCTGTAGTTCCCCTCTTAAGTTCTTTCCAAAATTTTCAATCCTTCTTTAATTGATCCCACCTGTTCTTAAATTTCATCATGTCATAGTCTCTTCCTGTTACTTCCTTGAATTTGACAATAAGATTCTGCCAACCTTCTATGTTAAGGTATGTCGTAGATCTATTTCCTAACTCCACATCTTTATGACAGAGATCACAGAAAATATTTGTTGCTTCCCTGTCCCACATGACAGATGATCCAACTTCTTTGTTCTTATTCATTGCAGTACTTACTAGTGAAATGTTAAATAAGAAAAGAATGCATTTAATAATATGAGCATAAAAAATCCAATAATGCTACAACAATTTCACATAAAAAATCCAATAACTTGAGCATGAAAATCCAAAAATCCAATAAAGCCTTAAACAATGAAGAAGACCTTAATATTAGAAAAAAATTTGGGAAAAAAATTTGTGATATGAACTATTTCACATTGAGTTAATACTATCACTATAAGAAAATATGTTAAGTTTCCTAACTATCGTTGTAGTGGTGTCATTGAGTCGTGTTTAGAAATGTAGAACTCCACACTAGAAAATATTGACACATTATTTTTTATGAATCTAAATGAACATAAATAATATACAGAAGAAGAAGATTAAAATAGAGAATACAACCACGCAATTTAATAGTTTATTGCATAAAAGTGAATGCGGTTCTTGTCAGGAAAAGCTTTAACCCTAAAACAAAACGGAAAACAATTTGAATTACATAATAAAAAGATTAAAATATCACTTGTAGGACAATTATTATTTGCATCATGGACGATAAAGCTTTAACACCACAACAATGAAAAGCTTAGAACTGTAAACCATGCAATTTATCTCAGAAAAATACAAATTTGTGAACTCAAATGCTTATGGAATAAAGTTAGCATTGCGGTTCTCATACTAGATCCAAAATGACATAAATGTTCATACCTGGATGCCGAAGGAAGCAGGAAGCGGCAATGTCGTGATCAAGATAACGAATAGAGGCAATGTTACGATCGGAATGCTGAACAAAGGCGAGAGTCGCGATCGAGATGGCGAATAGAGGCGAGAGTTGCGATCGGGATGGAGAACAGAATTAGGGATCACGATCGGGATGACAAACAAAACTTCAAACTTCGGGATTGCGATCTAGGGTAGAGCGGGGGAGGAGAAGATCAGAAAACGAATAAAGGAGTGAAAAAAAAAGAAGATGATAGAGATTTTTTACCACTCTCCGGCGATTGGGAAGTGCGGAGGGAGGAACATAATCGTTGCGCTCTTAGAGAACAGAGAATGTTGCGCGGAGAGGGGGCAAACGTGTGAAAGATTAGCGACAAGGGCGTTCGGAACGTTAATCATGGGGTTATACCCGTAATCGCGTATCCACTAAATTAGAGATGCTATTTTCTGATAAACACAGAAAACGTGCAAAACAAACAGTGCGATAACATTTTCAAAAACATCAAAAATACGTCCGCACTTATAAGCTTCCTCAAACGGCCCTGAATTAAGTGCGGCCGGCGGTCATGTTTGCTTTCACAGTTTCAAACAAAGAATCGTGACGTCAGCGGAACTGTATATCTGAAAGAAACCCGCGAGCATCTCACCGGCATCGGGTCTGGAGTTTACCAGCCGCTCTTTCTTCCGTAACGGGGCGAAGCTGGACGCTCTACCGAAGTCAGTCCGCTCTGTAGTTCGCCGGCCGCAAAAGAGCTAAGTTGATCTCCCTCTCATTTTCGCAAGTTTTCAGTTCTACTTGCTTGCTTGTCTCTCCGCTCTATCGATGTATTCGAGGATCGACAGCTTCTGGATCGTGCTCGCCTTCTTGTCCGAAACCTCGTGATACAGTCGCGATTTGAGCTAGCTGGGCATCTTTCTCCTCCTTTTGCTCTGCTCCTGCCTATAACCATTGAGGAAGGTAAGTTCACTTCTTTCTTTCTCTCGACGCGCGCGTTTCTGGTTTTGCTAATTACGCGGAACATCGGAATTTAGTAAATCCGGGATTTACGGCCTAAATCTGTGAAATTTGGATTTATCAAATCCGCGGCTTTATTTTGTCCCAACTGACGGTCTGGCAATATTAGTTTAAATCCAGGTTAAATCCTGTTCTAAATTCGTTACCAGATAGCCCCTTAGATCGTTCGACTGTTGTTCTATTGATTTCTGTGTATTTCGTGGAAGAGGAAAGTGGGACATTCGGGTTTTCATGCATTCTCTGGGGTGGCTGGGATTGAGTTGGTTTCTAGGGCATGACTGCTGTTAGCCGCAACGGGTTGGTATATGTTTCATTGGTTGGTAGATGTTGTAAATTGAGCTATACGTGGACCAGAGGATGAATGATTCCCTGTATTTTAATTTTCTCGATTAAAGTGCGGTTTAAGGAGGCCTAGGTTGGTCGAACGAGACGCAGGTTGGGAACTTGATTGTAATTGAGGAAACTTGAAATTAATGTGCTATCTTATTTCCAGATTATGGGTGACTGCTTTTATGTTGTTATGATGGCGAATTCCACGTTTTCAGAGTGACTTTGTTTTTTTTAATTTTTAATTTTTAATTTTTTTTCAGCATACAATAAATTGAACGTAAGAACTGATTCTATTTGATGATATTCTGGATTATTTCAAATTTTTTTAGCCCTCTGCAGTAATCTACCACTCGCTTATTTTCTTTCACAATATTTAAGCATAATCTCCTGCAGTGAAACTGAAAGTTGATTTGTTCAAAGCATGCCTCTTGAGATCATGTTATATGTTTGTAAATTTTTCTTTGGTTTGTTCCATATTTGTAGGTAATATGCTTTGATTTGATTATGTTAGTTTAACTAATGTTTCAGTATGTAAACTTGAAGCTTTGAATCCTTAAATATTACAGCTACAAATTACTCTATTGTTGATGAATTTTGACTTTTTGTTATGTTTTGGTTGAATGAACACCTTTGTATTACATCAGTGTCACCAAATTTGTGAAATGATTTCAATTTTTACTTCTTTGGTTTGATTTTATGAATAACTTTATTTTAGCCTGATCTGTGTGGTACAAAAACATTACTTGTGGAAGAAGGGCCATTAGCGGCTCTTATTTTTTGCATATGAACTGAAAGTTCACTACACTGGAAGCCAATATTCTTGTATACATTTTAGCTTATAACCTGTCTTATAGGCTTTATTTCATTCGCGCTGTTTAATCTGTTTGATTCATGTTTTTAATATAGTAACATTTCAATTTTCATGCAGCATATGTACATGATGCTCCATTGTTTGCATTGAATTTTACCCTGATTTTGGTAGTCAATTTTCTATTGTTTAAGGGTAAAATTATCATTATTATAATTATTTTTGAATTATCTCTGCCTCGAGAAGTTTTTGCCTTTTCCTGTTAATGATCTCCTTTTTGTCGCATTAATTTTGGTTATTTTTCTATTCTTAGCTCAAACATGGATCTCTAATCTTTTGCAACTTTCAGGTGAGGACCCTTGAAAAAAATTAAACTGCTTACTCTCTGTTTTGATCTCTCCAATTTGGTGCATTTACAGGCCCAGAGTTTTGGTTTGTTATGTCAGCTGTTACTTCCATTCGTTTTGCAGTTAGCTGATAGAGGTCCATGCATTATTGATTGCATGTTTTCTTCTGAGAAATATTTTAAAAGATGTTCTCTGGGCAGTTAATGCAGCTAACTGAACATGGACGAAGTATTCTTACTTCCAGGAGGTATGCAAATGAATTTTGCTGTTTATTGTCATATCTACCTTCAGTATGTTCTTTTGCATACTCTTTGTATTAGATTGTCTTAGCTACATGAACTACCGAGTTCTTTCTATGGCCTAAATTTTTTTTTTTATTTGGAAGGCGAATGATATTTTATTCTTGCACATGCCCTATGTTTAATTGCTTGTAAAAATCTAGTGGTTGATGATTAGATTAGAGTAATGACATTAAAAACATGGAAACTTTCTTGTTTGAAAGAAAGATTAGTGAAATTTAAGTTTGCTATGAAACATGCAGTGTCTGCTACCTCCAAAGAAGCCATCTATCTGCTTGCCACTCTAGGCTCTGGTATATCAAATTAAACTGTTATTCTAAAGCACAATAACTTTGTATAAGCCTCTTAAATCTTTTGATGAGTTTTTAGCATTTTTTTTCCTTAAATCTTATTTATTCTATTGATATACCAAAATTTGTTTGCAGTGTCCTATAGCATGAAAGTCTGGCAAAATCACTTTTTTTTTTGGATTTTGCTTTGTTTATACTAAATGGTGTTTTTTAATCGATCTTTTTGATGCACGAGTGTTCAATCATACGAGTCATTTTGCATTACTTTAAAATATTTAGATTTTAAAAGATTATTTTCTTTTCATTTTTTCCTTACTTAAAATGGTATGATGCATTTTATTTTGGAACTCCTCAACAACTTGATTTATTTCCAATACTTTCATGAACTTCTCGTTTGTGGAAGACTACAAAATTGAATTGATGAATATTTTCAAAGTTTCTGCTCTCCCTACTTAGATGCTTCCATTGAAATTAGATTTTCCTCATCCCATAATTAATCACTTGGATGGCTGTGGTGTTGTTAAAAAAAAAAAAAAATGCCGTATTGGGCATTCTATTCTTGTGGTGATTGCCTTTTCTTTGATATAAAACTAGCAATGAATAAATTTCATGATTGGGAACATTATTATGAGAAGTGGTCAAGGAAGCTTTATACATATTAATATTATTCATTTTATACTAGAACAAAGTTATTCCTCTTATGGAATAAATAAAAACTTTGACGGGTCAATAATATACTATGTACCATTTGGTCATGTTTAGAAACGTTGACATAGCTTGCATTGATCATTATATTTGATGATTTATGTGAATGTCTGAGGGTTATTTATTGTGCCCGCCTTTAGAAAGTCAGAATTTTCTCAAGCTCTTCATTATTCTTTTTGGCAATAAATCTACAACCCACTTCGTTTTGTAATTTGTTGATTCATGATGAAATTATTGTAAACATTCCACGCTTACCAGTTTTCTGCTCCTTCATTTGTCTAGCTAGTTTTCAATCATTTAACCATAGGAACTTGTTATGCTTGTTCGTAAAGTTACTTTAGACTTTTGCATGGACAGAATCTGTTTGAATTTTGATGCATTTGCATTCTTTTGTATTGACTTAAAAACGTTTGGGTAGTTTTTATTGACACCTGACAATTTGTTAGCTGTTTCTGTTGAAATTATACTGATTTTTTTGGGGGCATTTACATACATTTCACACAATTTTATCTATTTATATATCTAACACCAAAACTGTCATATTTACATGCATAACACTTACATCTTTAATGTTGCATCAAGAATACTGCTATTACTAACTTTTTAAAAGTGAAATACCTTTTCATGCATATGTTTATGACACGAAAGTGTGTAAATATCAAACTTTAGGTGTTAGAAATGTAAATACATAGGAATTATGTGGTATGTATGTAAATTTTTCTTTTTTTAAAATTCTGTTCTTTTATTTTTTTACGTTTCTGAATTCCTTGAGCACTAATAATTGCTTGTGCATGGTGTTATTCATAGGAGGACTCTTGCTCTAGTCGCAGGTGCCATGGTGACTGGTGGAACTGCTTTTTATATGCAGTCACGAATCAATAAAATCAAACGAGACAGATCTGAGAGCTCCATAGATGTTACTCGGCACTTGACCCAAAATGGTGTAGATGATGAGACAACTAAAGTATTGAGAAAAAAAGGGAGCGGCCATAAATCTCTACATGTTTTAACTGCAGTTTTGCTCTCAAAAATTGGCCCTACAGGTTTAAGAACCCTTGTGGGGATGGTGATCACTGCAGTAAGCCACATCTTTTCTGTCATTGCCTCATTTTCTTTGGTTTTAAGGGGTCATACTGTGGGCTACTAGTTTTAGAGATTTCTAATTTCTTATACTATCATGGTTTTGTTTGTTGATTCTCCAGCCTTTATGCTCTTGATTTGTTTATTTTTTTGAATTGGATTTATTTATTTATGTTTTTTTATTTCTGTTACATTTATATCTTACAAATGGCCCTTGTCAGTTTATTGTTTGAGATAAACCAGTCGCAGTTAATTGTATGTATTTGTATTTTTATTTCAATTATTGTTCGTTTATTTACAAAGTTTTCTGTAAGGACTAAAATCGTGCTTGCATAAAAGATTTTGTTTGTTAAATATTTGGATTCATGCATCGTCTGCTTTTACAATATATTTGGGCGATGTTTTGGATAAGGATCAGTGGAGCTTAATATTAATTATTCCATTTTTTTTTTAGGCAGGCTTTCTGCTTTCGTTGAAGCTCTATTAGCAACTTGCCGCTGTAATATTAACTTCCGGGTTTTCTTGTCAGGAGACAATTAATTACTGATAATATTAACTTTCTGATTCTTTTGGTAGGTGTTATCTGTAGAGTAAAATATATTTATTTATATTGTGCCGTTGGTGGTGTGTTTTTTAATGTTGTTTCTTAAAATCTGATTTAACTGCTGTGAAGTAATAGATGCATCATTAAGTGTTATACATCTATGGTCTCATCTTATTTTCATTGAAACATTACATAGGATAAATCTTAATTTCAGTTTTGCACCTTTGTAGGTGTTGAGAACNGTTTGATTTGTTTATTTTTTTAAATTGGATTTATTTATTTATGTTTTTTTATTTCTGTTAGATTTATATCTTACAAATGGCCCTGGGCAGTTTATTGTTTGAGATGAACCAGTCGCGGTTAATTGTCCGTATTTGTATTTTTATTTCAATTATTGTTCGTTTATTTACAAAGTTTTCTGTAAGGACTAAAATAGTGCTTGCATAAAAGATTTTATGTGTTAAATATTTGGATTCATGCATCGCTGCTTTTAGAATATATTTGTGCGATGTTTTGGATAAGGATTAGTGGAGCTTATGCAAGGAATTTATTCCCTTTTTTTAGGCAGGCTTTCGGCTTTCGTTGAAGCTCTATTAGCAACTTGCCGCTGTAATATTAACTTCCGGGTTTTCTTGTCAGGAGACAATTACAACAACAACAACAACAACAACAAAGCCTTAATCCCACTACGTGGGGTCAGCTACATGAATTCTTTTCACCATTGCGTCCTATTTAGTGTCATATTTTCATTTAGTTCTAGTAAATTAAGATCATTTTTAACCATTATTGAGTCCACTTAATCCCACTACGTGGGGTCGGCTACATGAATCTTTTTTCTCCATTGCGTCCTATTTAGTGTCATCTTCTCATTTAGTTCTAATAAGTTAAGATCATTTTTAATACAATAAGCCCAAGTCTTCCTAGGTCT
>JXCR01139463.1:435342-462104 GCA_002079205.1 Phalaenopsis hybrid cultivar
AATTTTTATAACATAACTTCTTATATTTTATCTTTTCTTGCACATTATTATTCCACCACCAACTATTTTTATTTATAAAATCTTTTTCTTTTGATTCTCCAAGCACATCTTTTGCTACTTGTTTAATAGTGTTTGTTATTTTATCCCACATAACATTTGCTTCTTCATGAATATCCAAAATTTTAAAATCTTGAATTTTATTCATAAAAAATATTTTATATTGTGCCGTTGGAGACAATTAATTACTGATAATATTAACTTTCTGATTCTTTTGGTAGGTGTTATCTGTAGAGTAAAATATATTTATTTATATTGTGCCGTTGGTGGTGTGTTTTTAATGCTGTTTCTTAAAATCTGATTTAACTTCTGAGAAATAATAGATGCATCATTAAGTGTTATACATCTATGGTCTCATTCTTATTTTCATTGAAACATTACATAGNACCATCATGCACGTGAACAAAGCAGAAATAAAAAAATCATGTTAAGCATAGAACTAAACTTTTGATAAAATATGGAGATTGGAAAGCATTGAGCTCGACAATCTAAGGGGTAAATCGAATTACTTGCTACAGTAANACATTGAGCTCGACAATCTAAGGGGTAAATCGAATTACTTGCTACAGTAAACTGAACATGAAGATGTGGTCATAATATTGGAGATATAGATCATCCTTAATAGGTTCACCATCATAAGTAGGCTTTTTATCGAAGTAAACCATGAAAGAAATAGAATACAACAAAAACTCGCAATGCTTATGTTAATGTTAACTTTTTGTGCTTCTAATTAGTATAACATTTTCATCAAATATCCTTGCTCAAAAAATTTTAGCTCTGGTGATGAATTTTCACCAAATGTAAGTATGAGCGTCATTGTTATGCTTTTTGCACGGTTATGCAATTTTAAGAGGGGTTGCATGCCAATTTGTAAGCTGCCTTGTAAATCATACCCACCATTGGTAGCAGACATATTTCATTTATTGTAATAGCTTAAAGAACAAATTGAGTAGATTTGTCAGATGAGATGCTAGATGTAAATTTGTGAGGTGATGGAAAGAGAAATTGGAATGCAATTATTGGTAATAGTTTCATGAAAAAAGTCAAATAAAACACGTTGAACTCTGGCTAATACTCATGCTTCCTAAGATTTATAGCTTTAATGCATTAATCTCTTTTGCATTAGAAGTTTTTTTATGATCTCACCTTTCTTATGATTAATTATTAAAGACCCTATAATAAATGTCTAGGATTTAGATACTATTACTTTACTTCATGGTAAATGTCTTATATATTCAAGAAACTAAACAAGATAGAGAAAAGACTAATGAGATTAATAGCTTATGTTCTAAACTTTTATATTCAGGTAAGAGTCGTACTATAAATGATATGTGTGTAATTATAAATAAGAGTNTAAAGACCCTATAATAAATGTCTAGGATTTAGATACTATTACTTTACCTCATGGTAAATGTCTTATATATTCAAGAAACTAAATAAGATAGAGAAAAGACTAAGGAGATTAATAGTTTATGTTCTAAACTTTTATATTCAGGTAAGAGTCGTACTATAAATGATATGTGTGTAATTATAAATAAGAGTTTGAATGATTAGATTGTAAAAAATAATAGAATTGGGGATAAAATTATAGTTCTGAGGATTGTTGTTGATACTAAGATTCTTAATATTATAAGGGCTTATGCTCCATAAGTTGGTTTAAATATGTTTAAAAGAAAAATTTTAGAATGATCTAGAAGAATTTATATAAAATATATCTCTTAAAGAAATAACTTTTATTGCTAGTAGTGTGGTAGAAAATTTTAGAAGTATTCAAGATGAATATGATTTTAGAGTGATTAATAAAGAAAATAAGGTCATATTAGATTTTGCTTTAGCTTATAATTTTGTTATTGCTAATAGTTTATTTAAGAAAATAGATGAACATATTGTCACTTATAAGAATGAATCTAATAAAACATAAATTGATTATTTTTTTTTTGAAAAATAGATTGTTGAAATTGTAAAGATTGTAAGGTCCTTACGAGTAAAAAAATTAAGTATTTAATATCAACTCTTGATTTTGGATTTTACAATGAAGGGTTGAAAGTTGAAACATATAACAAAATATTGTTATAGAACTAGATGTGGACACTTAAAATGCATAAATAAATTTTTTTTTATGAGTAAATTTCAAGATTTTAAGGTTTAAGATGTTCATAAAAAAATATTATTAGGGATAAAGTAACGAACACTACAGAGTAAGTTGCAAAAAATAAGTTTGGAGAATCAAAAGAAAGAACTCTCATGAATGAAAAATAATTTGTGGTGAAATAATAATGTGTAAGAAAAGATAAAATTAAAAATTTTGTTATAAAAATTAGTTTTGATATAAAAGCATGGAGAATTAAAAAAAGTATAAGGTAACTGGTAGGAACTATGAAAGAATAATTTTTTATATTAAAAATTCTTTACTAATGATGTTTATTATATATTAGATGCTAAAAATTGTGATATATATATGATAACCAAACAAAGATATAAAAATGTAAAAATTTAGCTTCAAGTAAGAAGTATTAAGGATAAAAATTAAAAAATAATTTTCTTAGATGAAAATATTCAACATAGGTGCGTGAGATATTTTGATAAATATTTTAGTGAAGATTGTAAAAATATGATTGACTTTAATGATCTTAATATTATAATTAATAACAATATTTTTTATTTCTACTGTCCCATTAGTAAAATGGAAGATCAAGATATTCACTTTAAAGAAAATTAAGTATAAAAAAATAATAGGACTTGATGGTATTTTCATAGAAGTGTAATAATGTCTAAGAGATTTGAGAATGTCTTAACTTACTAAACTTTTTAGTATTATTTTAAAAACTAAAAAGATGTATGATGAGTGGAGAAATAATCTAATGATTTTTTTTTCAAGAATAAGGGAAATGCACGTGAGTGTGCAAATTATAGACGAATTAAGTTAATGTGTCATAAATTAAAATTATGGTAGAAAGTAGTTGAACACAGGTTACGACGTGATACAAAAATTTTGCAAAAGTAATTTGGATTCATGTTGGACAAGTATATTACAGTAACTATGCATTTACTGAGAGATTCGATGGAAAAGTATAGAGAGAGCAAAGATTATCTACATATTATTTTTGCTGAAAGAGTTTATGAAAAGGTTTCGAGAGAAGTAGTTTGGTTGATTTTGCTTATATTCAAATAATTAAAGATATGTATATTAGAACTATTACTTGTGTTTGAACACATAGATGGTTGACCAAGAATTTTCCTATTNATTTTATTGCTAGTAGAGTGGTAGAAAATTTTAGAAGTATTCAAGATGAATATTATTTTAGAGTGATTAATAAAGAAAATAGGGTCATATTAGATTTTACTTTAGCTTATAATTTTATTATTGTTAATAGTTTATTTAAGAAAATATATGAACATATTATCACTTATAAGAATTAATGTAATAAAACATAAATTAATTTTTTTTTTATGAAAAAATAGATTGTTGAAATTGTAAAGATTGTAAGGACATTTCGAGTAAAAAAATGAAGTATTTAATATCAAGTGTTGATTTTGGATTTTACAATGAAGGGTTGAAAGATGAAACATACAACAAAATATTATCATAGGTTTAAATATGTTTAAAAGAAAAAATTTAGAAGGATTTTGAAGATTTAATATAAAATATATCTCTTAAAGAAATAACTTTTATTGGAGATCTAAATGAACATGTTAGTAGAGTGGTAGAAAATTTTAGAAGTATTCAAGATGAATATGACTTTAGAGCGATTAATAAAGAAAATAGAGTCATATTAGATTTGATTTGGCTTATAATTTTGTTATTGCTAATAGTTTATTTAAGAAAATAGATGAACATATTGTCACTTATAAGAATGAATCTAATAAAACATAAATTGATTTTTTTTTATGAAAAATAGATTGTTGAAATTGTAAAGATTGTAAGGTCATTTCGAATAAAAAAATTAAGTATTTAATATCAACTCTTGATTTTGGATTTTACAATGAAGGGTTGAAAGATGAAGCATATAACAAAATATTGTCATAGAATTAGATGTGGACACTTAAAATGCATAAATAAAATTTTTTTTATGAGTAAATTTCAAAATCTTAAGGTTTGAGATGTTCATAAAAAAATATTAGTAGGAATAAAGTAACGAATACTAATAAGTTTGGAGAATTAAAAGAAAAAGCTCTCATGAATGAAAAATAATTTGTGGTGAAATAATAATGTGTAAGAAAAGATAAAAAATAAAAATTTTGTTATAAAAATTAGTTTTGATATAAAAGCATGGAGAATTAAAAAAATATAAGGTAACTGGTAGGAAGTATGAAAGAATAACTTTTGATATTAAAAATTCTTTAATAATGATCTTTATCATATATTAGATGCTAAAAATTGTGAAATATATATGTATAAAATAACCAAACAAAGATATAAAAAAGTAAAAATTTAGTTTCAAATAAAATGTATTAAGGATAAAAATTGAAAAATAATTTTTTTAGATGAAAATATTCAACATAGGTGCGTGAGATATCTTGATAAATATTTTAGTGAGATTGTAAAAATATGATTGACTTTAATGATCTTAATATTATAAATAATAACAATATTTTTTATTTCTACTGTCCCATTAGTAAAATGGAAGATCAAGATATTCACTTTAAAGAAAATTAAGTGTAAAAAAATAATAGGACTTGATGGTATTTTTATAGAAATGTAATAATGTCTAAGAGATTTGAGAATGTCTTAACTTACTAAACTTTTTAGTATTGTTTTAAAAACTAAAAAGATGTATGATGAGTGGAGAAATAATCTAATGGTTTTTTTTTCAAGAATAAAGGAGATGCACGTGAGTGTGCAAATTATAGAAGAATTAAGTTAATGTGTCATAAATTAAAATTATGGTAGAAAGCAGTTGAACATAGGTTACGACGTGATACAAAAATTTTGCAAAAGTAATTTGGATTCATGTTGGGCAAGTATATTACAGTAACTATGCATTTACCGAGAGATTCGACGGAAAAGTATAGAGAAAGCAAAGATTATCTACATATTATTTTTGCTGAAAAAGTTTATGAAAAGGTTTCGAGAGAAGTACTTTGGTTGATATTACTTATATTCAAATCATTAAAGATATGTATATTAGAACTATTACTTGTGTTTGACACATAGATGGTTGACAAAGAATTTTCCTATTTCAGTTGGATTACAACATGAATCAAATTTAAGTCTATATCTTTTTGCTTTAGTTATAGGCGATTTTATTGGACGTTTATAGGATGATGTATCTTGGTGTATACTTTTCACTGATAATATTCTTCTTATGGGTAAGGCTATATAGAGTTCTGAAAAAATTTGAATTATGGAGGTTTAGTTTAGAGTCTAATGACTTTTATTTTAGTAGGTCTAAAACTGAATAATAGAATATAATTTTTGTAGTAGTACATCTGGTGGCGGGGTTGTAATGAGTGATCAAGTCATTAAAATGAGTGAATGTGCTAGATATCTCAGGTCTATTGTTCAAAGTGATGATGATATAGATGAGAATTTATTAGTAGAATTCAAGTTGGTTTGAAGTGGAGGAATGCATCAGACTATTGTGTGATAGAAAATTATTGCTTAGACTTAAAAGAAAAATTTTGTAAGATGGTGATGAGAGCGGCAATAATTTATACTGAAAAATGTTGGCCTATAAAAGAGAAGCATAAAATTAAGTTTTGTTCGGAGATGGGAATGTTCAGGTGGATTGAGTGTCTGTCCATTTAGAGACAAAATGCGAAACAAATATATTCCTGAAAGGGCTGGAGTGACTCCAATGGCACACAAAATTAGAGAGAGTCGTCTTGGATGTTCTGCTCACGTTAAACGTCGATCATTTGAAGATCTAATTAAGAGAGTAGATATTTTAGATTTGATTTATTTTAAGAAAAATATAGGTAGAACTAAAAAGATGGTGATGTTGTTTAAAAAAATGATCTTAATTTATTATAATTAAATGAAAATATGACACTCAATAAGTACAATAGTGAAAACTGATTCATGTAACCGACCCCACTTAGTGGGATAAAAGCTTGTTGTTGTGGTACTTTATCATTAGGGCTGTCAAAACGGCTTGTTGTTCGCGAACAACTCGTGTTCATATCGTTTGCTAAGCAAACGAGCCGAACACGAACAATTTTTTTGTGCTCGATATATAAACGAGCCGAACATGAAAAAAAAATTATTCGTTCGTATTTTGCTCTTTTTGGCTTGANTTATAATAAATTTAAATTACTAATTAAAAATAGAATAAAAATATATTAAACTCTATAAATGAATATTTTAATAAAATCAACAAGAATTAAATCACACCATACTCTTAACATCCTACTGTTGTGTGATTAGAGTTGTCAAAATATCTCAATGTTCGTGAATACGTCATGTTCGACTCGATAAGCAAGCGATCCAAACACAAACAAATTTTTTAAGCTCGATATATAAACGAGCGGAACACGAACAATGATATTTTTTTAACAAGTCGAGTCTGGTCTCACTCAAGCTCGGCTCATTTACATCCCTAATGGCTGCATGCCTGATTAGGGTTGTTAAAATGGTTTTTTGTTCGAAATATAAACAAGTCGAACACAAACAACAATATTTTTTAACAAGCCGGACACGAGCTGAGCCTATGCCCGCTCGTGTTTGGCTCATTTACACACCTATTTATTGTCCTAAATTTTTTCTCTCCTGTTCACATTTGCAATAAATATATAATTTTCTTATATAGTAGGTATTTTTTTGCGAGCATCTTTATGCAAATTATGCATATGTTATTCAAATGTTGTGTAAATTTTTTAGTTCAGGTTTCAATAAGATGTTCAACTAGATCTATAGGTTGTTTAGTTTGATACTCTGACAATTTTATATGGACTCCTACCAGTATACCTATCAGTAAATAAATTGTATGTAAACTCAGTCTTATGCTGTATCAATTTTTAACACAACATTATCACATGAACTATTAATTATTACATTTTCTCCATTGATTTGTTTATGAAATGCATTTAAAAATTTTGGTTTGGTTCACTATTATGTTAAAGAGTTATTTCCAAAACTAGCTCATAAAATTTTCTTCTCAATTTTTTTCATAATGATTTTAAATAATTCATACGATTTAATCACTTTATTAAAATACAATATGTGCTACGAGATTTATCTACAATATTTAAAATGTAAAATGAAATGCTCTAATTTTTTATAAGCGTCAACTTCTATTAAATATAGTTAAATTCATGATAACCTTTCTTCTCTATACTAATGCTCCCTTAAGGTTTATGTGGACTAGGCAACAGTGTATAAAGCCTAGTATTATGCTTCTTTCCTTTAGCTGTATTGCAAGGTCCACATTTTGAAACTATGCTTACAACATTTCTTATTAAGTTAGACCAATTATACCCATCGTAGATTGCTACAATTTTATCAACCAAACTGTTTTGCACAATACCATGTTAGTCTATGATTAGATAATTTCTTAAAGATGGCCTAGAATGTAACATTGAAATCCCCCAAAAGAGAGTCATTCTTAAATATGAAATGTTCTTCAGCATAAAGTCGGTTGCTCGTTAAGATATATCTTATTGAAATTCTTGCAATTTGTATTTCCTTTTGTAATGCTATCAAAGTTGGCCACTTTACTTTTCCAGTCAATAAGATAAAAATAACTCTATTTAATGCATCAACTACATGCTTATTTTTAGTTCGATCACTATGTTTTAACTCAAATTTGTATTCATGTAGGTACTTAATTTAACCTATTTAGCACATTTTTGGCTTAATTTCATTTGAGAATTCAAGTTTTTTAATTCCTAATGATTATGATATAAGATAAATTCCTTTGGCAACAACTAGTGTCTCTAATATCAAAGTGATTATTCAAAAATAGTAGTCCCTATCATAAATAGCATACCTTTTTGTTTCGCCTCATTCAACATTTCTTCGAGATAAACAGTTGGATTTCTTTGTCGACCTATAGCTCCTCCAATTCATACGCAAATGCACCACAAGAAATCTCAAAAAAAAAAAAAAAGAACAAGTAATCTAAGCACAAGTGCATTTGTATATTTGTCTTTAATACCATTGAAAGCATAGTCAGTAAGTTTTTTTATTTAAATTCTACCTTCTTAAGGTAATTTGTATTAGCACCATGACAATACTAAACCTCTTAATGAATCATACCGAGCTTGCACATGGAAACTTTGAATATCATGAATGTTAATAGATATTGGTTAGTCCTTTGTTATTCCACTTTTTTGAGATCAACTGGTAATCCATCATTAGTTATTATAAATCCCAAAAGCGTGATAGATGGTATAACAAAATAAAAGCTTTCTTTTTTCAAATTTAAAAACCTTTTTTTTAGATTGTAACCGTTCAATGGCTTTCTTAAGTTGTATTATTTTCTTTTCCAGTTGCACCATAAATCAGGATGTATGAAGGTAAGAAATAAAATATTTTCATGCAAAAGGCTAAAACGTGGTTATTGATTATCATAGAAGTAGTTGATGCATTAGTTATACATACCATTTTTCATCTTAATGTCAATCTTCCATTCATCACCTTGTCATTCTCCCTTAATAGTAGTCATTCCTTATATCAATCAATCTTAAAGAGAATTGTTGCTACAATCAGTATATCAAACACATCATTTGACATAGATGTAAGAAATTGATGCTTGATGGTGATCTTATTAATTGTTCGGTTGCAACACACATCTTGCAACTATCATCCTTCTTAGGTATAAGTGTAACACTCCAACTGGCTTCCCTTTAAGGGTTGGCTGAGTTGCGGCAGATGCAGACAATTCTGTCAAATTAAATTCTTACCAACGCTTGTTCTGCTTGCAGAATCAAGACCTAATAGGTGATGAATTAGTCTAAGTCACTACAAACATACTTGATATATTGCGTTTTAGAATTTGTTCATATTCATACACAGAAGTGTGGAAAATTATATCATTGAAACATGTAAACTATACAGAGTTATTAAATCTAATATAAATAAAATACGTAACCAAAAAACTATATAATCACCCAAAATTATAAATGCAATCGTTGTACAAGTCATACCTGACTACTTGCCCCGACGCTCATTAACCTTTCCTGTAAGTAAACAACGTAGAGTGAACAACTCTTTCAACGAAATAATCAAGGCTGAAATAAGATTTTATGCAGGAGAAAGAGACCACCTGCATGCTCATAGGAAACTGTACATGTCCGCAAACAAATCACAACATGCTAGAATTATATAAAACACAAAAGAAACATATAATGTAGAAAATTATGATTGCAGTATAAAACTTGTATAGTGATAATCATGTTCATAGTGATGTAATCATAACAATGCTATCGTGGCAGTGTCATTATAGCAGTGTCATCATAGCATAACAATGTCATTTGTAAATGTATAGACATCAACTATTTCCATGTCCTGTCATATCATAGGTTTTCACCCTGCTTCGAATGTCATATTAACTATCGATAATGGTGGGACTCTCCGAATATAACAATTTTCAATAGCCCCCCTGATACTATTGGTTCCCTATGTTCTATCGTCGTTTGCTCACAATGCTTTCTAGAGTTTCGTCACCGCCTGAACAACAGGAGTTGGGAATGCCACATCCTTGCATAATGTACTTGAAACACTCTTGTAATAGTCTATCAATAACATAAATTGTGATGTTTCTTAAAACATATTACCTGCAACAAACAGTTATAAACATTTCATAAATCTCATGCTTGAACAAATGAATATTTGTAGAAAAATAATTTCATAAATTTAGTTGTATCATATCATGATCACATCATGTGTATCATAAGAAGAAATCAACTTGCATTTATAAATTCAATGCAGAAAGTCATTCAAAATATGTAGGAAATTCTAAATACATTCGTGTCAATGAAAAATCATATGAAAACGTATAAAAGATTTTTTTTTTAGGTTAACACAAGATTATTTCACTCGACTTGACGGAGTAGTCCTACGACGAGTTTCCTCATGCTCGCCTCGATCTTGCTGCCTCATGTAAATAACCTGGAATTCTTAAGCAACTTAGGATTTCACGAAAATTGGCTTGTAACATGCATTAATCCAAAACACGACTTAAATGCTAACAGATACCTCAAATGAGCATCTCAGCATAAACCATCATTTCTTCAGCCCGCTTAAAATTTTCCCCTTTTCTTCTAACACCTCGATCCTACCTTCACCTTCGCTAATTTCGTGCTAAAATCTTTATGCTAGCTCGCAAACCAAGTTCAATGCGTCCGACATAATTTTGACGCCTTGCTACTAGGGGTGAAAACGAGTTGAGTCGAGCTCGAACCATGCTCTTATCGAGCCTGGATAGTTTTCCAAATTGTGAGCTCGAGCTCGAATTGCGAGATGAGGCTTAATTCATAAAGTTAGTAGCTAACTCGGGAGCTCAAACTAAAAATACAATTTTTACAATAGATGACCTGAAAAAGGTATTGGTGCCAGAGGAGGATGCCTTGAAAGTTCATCGAAAAATGTATCAAAATTATTAACAATAAGCTAATCGAGCCTGTTCACGAGCGTACGAGTCGAGCCTGGACAAGCTTGAGCTCGTGGCTCGATAAGCTCGACTCGCAAGCTTGAGCCAGCTCGTGAGCCGGCTTGGCTCGTTTACACCCTACCTGCTACGATGACCAGAAATGAGAAGATGCACAAATTCGTGGTAAACATTAAGTCAGAAACAACAGAAAGGAAATAAATGTCTCAAATGTTTCTAAAATAAGTTTCGTACCTTTCATTTTTGTCCTGAAACCTTAATTCGAGGGCTGCAGCTCTCGGGCTTTGCGCTCACCTCCCTGCTCCCACTCTGGTATAATAATCTGAGCCACTGCAACATCATGGAGGAGAATTCGGGTGAGAGAGAAGTGGGACGCGACATTTCGCGTGATCCATTCCCTCTATCAGCCATTCAATTGAATCTAGTGATTGAAAATCGCGAGAGGTCGGTGGCTACAGTCCACTTTAGTGATCTTAATATTGTTAATAATAGTTAAAAATTTTATTTTTAGTGTTGCATTAATAAAAAAGAAGTTGATGAGGCTTTAAATAAAACCAATAGTGGAAAATCAGTAGGCCCTGATGATATCCCAATTGAAGTGTGGAAATATTTAGGAGATTTGAGAGTTTTTTTGCTTACTAAATTCTTTAATATTATTTTAAAATACAAAAAGATGCTTGAGTTGTGAAGGAAGAGTATTTTGATTCTCATTTTTAAAAATAAAGGTGATGCACAAGAGTGTGCAAATTATAGATGAATTAAGTTGATGTGTCATAATTTAAAATTTTTGGAGAGAGTAATTAAACATAGTTTCAGACGAGATACAACGATTTCTCATTATCAATTTGGAATTATGCTAGGCAGGTTCATTATGGAAGCTCTACATTTATTGAGAGGTTTGATGGAGAAGTATATAAAGGTTAAGGAGGTTCTACATGTGATTTTTATTAATTTCTAAAAAGCTTTTGATAAGTTTCCAAGAGAAGTCTTTTGGAGAGTTATAGAGAAAAAAGATGTTGATATGATTTATATTCAAGTCATCAAAGATATGTATACTGTTGCCGTTAGTTTTGTTCGAACAGGAGGAGGATTGATCAAGTATTTTCTTATTTTGATTGGATTACGTTAGAGATCGACTTTAAGCCTTTATAGTTTTGCTTTAGTTATGGATGCTTTTACTGGACTTTTACAGGAGGATGTACCTTGGTGCGTTTTTTTCGCTAATGATATCCTTCTTGTATGTAAGACTAGAGAATGAGTTCTGAAAAAAATCTGAATTATGGAGGTTTGCATTAGAGTCCAAAGGTCTTCACTCGAGTAGATCTAAAATTGAATACATGAAATGTAATTTTAGTATCACTAAGTCTAATAACAGAGTTGTAACTATGGGTGATCAAATCATTAAAAGATGTCAACATTTTAGATATCTCGGGTCGATTGTTCAAAGTAATGGTGATATAGATAGGGATGTTATTAGTAGAATTCAAGTTGGTTGGTTGAAATAGAGGAATGCTTCAGGCCTATTGTGTGTAGAAAAGTACCGCTTAGACTTGAAGAAAAATTTTATAAGATGGTGGTGAGACTTGCAATCCTGTGTGGCGCAGAGTGTTGGCCTTTAAAAGAGAAGTATGAAATAAAGTCTAAGTGTTGCTGAGATGAGAATGCTTATGTGGATGAGTGGCTAGACACTTAGATACAAAATGTGAAATGAATATATCCGTGATAGGGTTGATGTAGCTCTGGTGACCGACAAGATTAGAGAGATTCGTCTTAGATGATTCGGTCATATTAAACGTCAACGATCTAATGATCCAATTTGGAGAGTAGATATTTTAGATTCGGCTTACGTTAAAGAAGACATAGATAGATCTAAAAAGACTTGACATATTGTATAAAAAATGATCCGATCTATTAGAATTAATTGAAAATATGACACTCAATAGGACACAATGGAAAAAAGGATTCTTGTAGCCGACCCCACTTATTGGGAAGAAAGTTTGTTGTTGTTGTTGTAATTTAATTAAACTTATAACTTCTGAATTTTATATCTCGTCCATTATAAATTCATGCAGTGTTATATATTAAATTGATTGATTTGAAGCGTATAATTTTATTAAAAATAATTTTGTTGGATTCTGAGGGGACAAAATTTGGGGAACGTTTAAAATTTGTCAAACTTGTTCTTAAATTTTGGGAGTTATAACTCTCCCCTCATAATAATTGTCCTCAAAATTTTTGACTTCACGAGAGGATATTTTTGTTGCATTTCTTCTTTTTCCCACATAACTTCCTTTGCAACATGTGCTTCCACTTTATTTTGATAACGAAATCTGTTTCTTTCTCAATTTCTTAAAATTAGTGTCTAAAATTCTTTCACGCTCTTCAATAATAGTTAAATTTTTTTGCACGTCAACGTCTTCATGTGAAATCCTTTGCTCTGAATTTAAAACTTTTTTTTAGCATTGAAATGTGAAACACATCATGAATATCTGATATATCAGCAGGTAATGCTAACGTGTAAGCAATTGACCGATTCTTTCTATAATTTCAGAATAACTAATGTACTTGGGACAACTTACTTTCCTGACCAAATCTGATTGTACCTTTCACTGTCCTAAATTTCAAAAATACAAAATCTCCAACTTCAAATTCAACTTCTTTGTGCTTGGGTCAAAGTATTTTTTGTGTCGATCTTGAGCCATTTTTAATCTATTTCAGATTAGTCTAATTTTCTCTTTAGCTTCATCAACTAAGTCAAAATCTAACATTTGTTACTTAGTTGACTTAGTTGATGAAGTCGGAACCAAACATTTGTTACATCTCTTTAGCTTCATCCCACTTTGGCCCAACTCATTGGAGTTCTGCACTTTTTGCCATACAGTGTTTCATAATGAGCTATTTTGGTACTGGACAGAGAGCTATTATTGCAGACAAACTCTATTTTAAGAATATAATCTTCCCATCTGCTTTCACAGTCGAGAACACAATCTTAACAGATCTTCCAATTCTTTAATTGTTTTTTTTAGATTGTTCGTTGGTTTGTTGATGAAATGCTGTACTAAAATACAATTTTGTATCCAAACTTTGTTTGTTACATAACCTGGACGTGAACCTTTCATCTTTGTCCGAAATAATTACTTTTGGAACACTGTGCAATCTGATAAATTTTTTGACATTTAATCTAACTAATTTTTCCACTGAGTATGTCTGTCTGATTGACAAGAAAAGATCCAACTTGGTTAACCTTTTAATAACGACCCAAATACTGTCGTGACCCTATTTGGATCGAGGAAATTCTATAAAAAAATCATTGCAATTTCTTCCCATTTCCATTCTTTTATCGACAATGATTGAAACAATTTTTCGGGATTCTGATGCTCAACCTTTTTAATTTGATGTGCTTGACATTGAGATGGATATTCAACATCTTTCTATAATCTAGCCACCAGAATAGTGCTTTTAAATTTTTTTACATTTAGTGCTGCCTTGATAAATTGTGTAGCTTGAATGATGGGCCTCATGTAACATTTAATATCTCAACTTAGAATCAGCAGATACCCATAAGTGCAACTTTTTCTAATTACCTTATTTTCATCAACTGTCATATCGCCCCTCTTTTTTCTTATTGAAGCTGTTTTATAAGTTTCAGATATTCGCTGCTAACTCTATGAGTTTCATTGGTTTTATCTTTTAAAGCTGGTCGCATTGTTAGTTGAAATATCTGATATCACCTGGTTTTCTGACCTCCAATTGCAAGACTTTTATTTCTTTAATTAGCTCTAGCTCTTGAGTAATACTGTAACTTGCACTACTTGTAGATTTGGAGCTCAATGCATTAAAAACTACATTTGCTCAACCAAGATAATATTGTATATCCAAATCAACCCTAGCCATTTTCTCTGACTCAAATTCAACTCTTTTTATGTAAAAATGTACTTCGGACTCTGGTGATTGGTAAAAACTTCACATTTCACGCCATACAATTAATGTCTCAAAATCTTGAGAGCAAACACTTCAACAACTAACTACAAGTCGTGCGTCAGATAATTCTTTTAATGTGGCCTCAATTGTCTAGATGCATAATGTCACGGACAAATAGTCCCACATTGGCTAGGTGTAGGGCCGAAAAGCAGTATTTAAGTCCTGGGCTGCCCACCACCCATAAGGGCTCTTTTGGGAGGTGACAAGTGGTATCAGAGCAGATTACTGCCTGCCATATGTGTGGACTCTCCATGGTCCAGTGGGACCCTCGGTGGAGCCGATCCGTGACGAGGGCGTCACGTGATTGGGTGGAGGAGAATGTCACGGACAAATAGTCCCACATTGGCTAAGTGTAGGGCCGAAAAGCAGTATTTAAGTCCTGGGCTGCCCACCACCCATAAGAACTCTTTTGGGAGGTGACAATAAGCTATCTTCTTTTTATTTTGCATTATAACACAACTCAAGCCTCACAATGATGCGTCACTACAAATCTGTAATCCTTCTGTACCTGATGGAATTGCTAACATTAAAGCGGTGGTCAAATATTTCTTCAACTCTTTAAAATTATGCTTACATTCTGCATTCCACTGAAATTGGAAATATTTCGTCATCTGCTTAGACAAAGACATAGTTATCTGTGGAAATCACTTTTTATGAACCTCATGTAATATCCAACCAAACCAAGAAAATTGCGTGCCTCCGTAAAATTCTTTGGAGTGCCATTCCAAAATTGTTTCATTTTTTGAGGATCTACTGAGATTTCTTGGCCACTAATAACATGCCCAACAAATGTAATACTTTGCAACCAAAATTCACATTTTGACAATTTTGCATATAACTGATTCTGCCTTAATAGCTCCAATTCTATCCTAAGATGCTTAACATGATCATCGTCAGTTTTTGAATATATTAGAATATCATCAATAAAAATTATGACAAACTGATCCACATCAGTCTTGAAGATTCTATTAATCAAATCTGTAAATATAGCAGAAGCATTAGTTAAGCTAAGAAACATAACTAAGAATTCATAATGACCACATCTGGTTCAAGAAGCTATTCTAGTTATATCTATCTCCTTAACAATAAGCTAATGATATCCTCATCTCAAATTAATTCGAGAAAATACAGTAGCACCCTCTAAATGATCAAATATATCATCGATCCTAGGTAAAAAATATTTGTTCTTGATTGTCATTTTGTTCAGCTCTCTATAATCATTACACAATCGCATTGATCTATCTTTCTTTCTGTCAAACAATGCTGGAGCACTCCAAGACGAATTGCTTGACTTGACAGGACCTTTATCTATCAGTTCCTGTAATTGACATTTTATTTCTTGCAATTCTTTTGGATCCATTTTGTACAAAGAGTTGAAAATTGTAAATGTCCCTGACTGAACATCAATACCAAACTCAACTTCTCGTTCTGGTGATAACCCTAACAATTTTTTAGGAAATACATAAAAAAATTCAGCAATAACTGGAATGTTTTTTAATTCTTGCACATCTTTATTCAACACTTCCAATTTTGGCCAGTAACACCAGTTCACCACTTCAGAGGCAAATTGAGTCACTCGTCTTTTCCAACATTTAATTGTAGCAAAATGTTTTATAAACAATTCACTCTCAGTATGACATCAAAATTTGAATTATTATTATAATCTACTCTACTTTTAGCTTCTTGTTGTGAATATTAACACACATGACACATTTTTATTTGTATAAAAAACTACTTAATGAAGGCATAATAACACACAAAGTTGGAGTTAAATATCAATATGAAAATTTACAACAAACTCATCTGAAATAAAAGAATGCGATGAGCCTGAATCGAATTAACTAGTGCCAAAATGATATTGAATTAGAAGCTTACTTGTAATCATTTTTTCAAATTCTTTGGCTTCTTAAGTAGTAACTGCAAAAGCTCGGGTTTTTACTTGTTGTTTTGTCATTCGTTCTGAAGTTTCACCATTTGCTAGTACTGAAGGCTTTCCTAAAAACTGTGTTTTGTTGAATTGACTAACTTTCAAACATTTCCCAGGCTGTTCCTATCCTTGAAATGTCTGTGGCCTGTTGTTTCTCTTCTTTCTTTGTGGACAGTTCATTTGAACATGCTCGGACTATCCCCATCTGTAGCACTTCGTTAAGCCCAATAAACACTGCCTAAAATATCTTTTTCCACACTTTTCACAAATAAACTTTTTTATTTGAGGCTATTTCTGTTTATCTTTTGATTTACTTTTCTTGCTTTGAAAGTATTCTTCTTTGTCAAAATTCTTTCGCTTGCTTGCCTGAGGTTGCCATTGTTTACTAAAAAAATTCAGCTCATTTTTCAATTCGTATAACTTTTTCAAGTGGAACTGAAAAATCATTGATTTCAAACGGTACCAAAGCCAATCACAACTGATCTCTAAGGCCACACAAAAATAAGAGACATTTTTTCTAAGGTGCTGACACAGTGAATGCATATCTGGAAAGAAATTGAATTTTGCCTTATATTGCCCGTTTTGTACCCTTGAATCAAATTGAATAATTTATCTTGCAACAATAATCTAGCTGAAGACGGAATAAACCAATCTTTTGAAGACTAACAAAACCATCTCACTGAATTTGTGGAAGAGCTGTCAGCAAAGATTTTTCTTTATGCTGCGTCTACCGCCACCTTCTCGCCTTCTAGCATGAAAGTAGCTAGCACCACTTCCATTTTTCGGACAAATCATACCATCCAAAATTTTTTTGATCTTCAGTAGCCAATCTTGAGCAATTATAGGGTCACTGACAAACTTAGATGAAGGTGATTTAAAAGATTGAAAGATTTTTAAATGCCGATCAACTTCTGCCTCATGTTTAGCTCTTGGCCTTGTATTAATGGAGGACCTTTTAATAGCACTTATGTTGTTAATCACTTGTGATATTAGTTGAACGTTACCGTGTAGCTCGACTGCTCTAATTTCCTCATTTTCTTTATTCTAATTATCACTTCCGCTCAAAATATTTTCAGATTTGACTTCTTGCTCTGCATTTGGCCTACGAGACTAACCATAAGTACTATCTGATTCTTCTTCAGACATATTTATCTGTATTGACACAATTTATCATTCAAATAATTCATTGTGCTCACATAATACCTTTTGATTTGGTTAATCCTAGATTCATCGATCTATAACTCTGTATAAATCATGTCATATTTGATCTCATTATTACTTCTAAATTTAACACGTTTTCATCATTTCTTTCATCTAATAACTATGCTCTGATACCACTTTCTGTCACACCCCAACTAACCTTCTTTTAAGGGTCGGTGAGTTGCGACAAAGGCAAACAATTCAACAAGACTAAATTCTCACTAACACTTGTCTTAACTTTTAGAATTAGGACCTAATGGGTGATGAACCAGCCTAACTAAATTGTCGTAAATATACTTGAAACTTTGTATTTTATAATTCATTCATATTCATACTCGAAAGTGTGAAGAATCATATTATCAAAACATGTAAACTATTGACAACGACTTTATATATGCAATAAAATATAAGATAAATATGGACATATTAAATATTCAATAATTGTAAAGTCACACTTATCAACATAAGTATAAGTATCGCTCAAGTAACATAGGGCTCTAATGGAGTCCTAGATATCGATCCCACATGGAGTAGTTTAGAATTACAGACTAAGACTTTAGAAAAACAATACTTTAATCGCAACAACGACGTTCAATTTGCTTATCTGTTACTAATAGACAATTGAAATAAATAGATAATTTTAATAACTAATAAATAACTAATGATATTAAGTAGGATTTAATTGTGATATTCAATATATAAGAAAACATCTTTCTCCTTGTCAAAAAATTATAGTGAATGGATAAAATAAATTAGTTCAATTTATATTATGTCAAATAGGAGCATACCTATTCTTTACCCTTTGGTCCAACCATAAAGAATATTGACTAATCCTATGCTTGTTTACTGAATCTGCGGCTAAGCTGGGAGGATACCGGCTCTCACTTCGGAGCTCCCACGTTCCCCTCACCTGAGGGCTAACATGTCTGGGAGGATACCGGCTCTCACTTCGGAGCTCCCACGTTCCCCTCACCTGAGGGCTAACATCAGAGGATACCGGCTCTCACTTTGGAGCTCCCACGTTCCCCTCACCTGAGGGCTAACATCTACACTCACCCAAACGATATGACCGAATTGAAGATTTTAGTCTGTCACTCTAAAATCTCGAATTGTACGCCCGATAATATTATTTCCCTATTTATTTGCACCCAACTTCCAAGGACTTTAACCTCCCTGAATCTTGGATGTAATCTTCACTTTAGTTGTAAAACTCAACATACTTCCAATGGCTTTGACCTCCCTAAATCTTGGATGTAATCTTCACTTTAGTTGTAAAACTCAACATATTTTATTTTGACCTCCATAAATCTTGGATGTAATCTTCACTTTAGTTGTAAAACTCAACATATTTTAAAACCTCCCTCAATCTTGGATGTAATCTTCACTTTAGTTGTAAAACTCAACATATTTTAACAAATAATTGGTCAAATTGAAAGCAAATTAAGATCAAAGTGAAAAGATCATCACAATTTCTTAAACATTATTGGCCAGATTGAAGGTAAATTAAGATCAAAGTGAAAAGATCATCACAACTTCTTTAACATTTATGACCAGATTGAAAATAAATTAAGATCAAAGTGAAAAGATCATCACAATTTCTTAAACATTTTTTTGACCTCCATGAATCTTAGATGTAATCTTCACTTTAGTTGTAAAACTCAACATATTTTAACAAATCAATTGACCAGATTTGAAAGTAAATTAAGATCGAAGTGAAAAGATCATCACAATTTCTCAAACATTTTCATGGCTTCAGTAAATTAAGATCGAAGTGAAAAGATCATCACAATTTCTTAAACATTTTCATGACTTCACCTTTGTTAAACATTTTCATGACTTCACCAATTCAAATCACTATTTCACAAATCTCCAGACAAGGAGAAAGACAGGGAAAACTATTCAGAACTCATGGGGAAAACACAACAAAACTCGAAAATCATAGATAAAATCAAAGTCATACAAACTACAACAATTAAATAACTTATCTCTAATTTCTCCCCAAGAACACTTCTCGAAGTTCCTCTGAATCTCTTCCTTTCTTTACAGCACACAGAATTCTTTTTCGAAGTAGCAAGGATGAAGAAATCTCACTTTCCCTCCACTCTTACAGTCTCTCGAAGAAATCCTCACAATTGTTACACACTAATGGAAATTCTATACACTCTAGAATTTCTCTAACATTCAGGACCTCTCTAATTTTCGGCCAAAATGTTCTTTTAAAGTTGTGGATGAGCTTTCCCAAGAGTTGCCTAAGCATCCCTTCAAAATTTGGCCTTATCCAAAGCTTGAGTAGACATAACCGTCGATCTCGCCGTCGACGTCCTCGAGGGCGCCGTCGGCGGGCTTCTGAAGAATTTTGTTCTGTAGTCTCCGGAAAAACTCGCCGTCGGCGGGGTTGAGGGCGCCGTCGGCGGCTTAGTTCAAATCTCCACATTTTGGTCCTTTTCGCTCCAAATTTGCACCTTTTTGCATCTTTTTGCTCTAATGACCCTAATTTATCATTTCCGCAACAAAACATCAAAAATACATTTCTTTAAAGTGCAATATCATTAAAAACAGTATAAAATATGTATGAAAATCTCAATATATTTTTCTTTGGTCAAAATCCCCAAACTTAACTATTACTTGTCCTCAAGTAATTTTTAGTACTATATAAAAGTTATGATCTACTGCAGTAAAATTTTAATTCAGAAATACTATACGTTTGACTTAAATAAATATCATAGTGAGATTTTCAGAAAAAAATCAAGTAATTGAATTAACTCTGTAGCCAAAAGATTATTTAGTCATCAAGTTTAAGAGTTCTAGTCTTCTATTTATTTCAAGAATGACTATATGTTATAATATTAAGTCACTTAGAATATTCAAGAGATAGCAATTTCATGAAAACTCCACTAGTAAAAGATCTAATTCAATAAATATAAGTTCATGAATATATTTAAGTTTTCCCTTTAGGTAGGTCCAGTGAAGCCAATTTTTGATTAGACATATCCTCAAGCTTCTCCATATTTCCATAATTTTTCTTTTCATAATAATTCATCATTCCTGCAACAAAACATCAAAAATACTTTTCTTTAAAGTGCAATATCATTAAAAACAGTTTAAAATATGTATGAAAATCTCAATATATTTTTCTTTGGTCAACTATACAAAGCTGTTAAATCCAATATAAATAAAATGCATAGCCAAAATACTATTCAAGCTCCCAAAACTATAAATGCAAACACTTTATAAGTTTCACATGACTTCTTGCCTCAGTGCTTCTTATCCTTTCCTGTAAATAAATGTAGAGTGAGCAACAACGAGCTCAACAAAATAATCAAGACTAAAATAAGATTTTATACATGAAAGAGAGACAACACGAATGCTCGTATAAAACTGTACATTTCTGCACATAAGTCACAACATGGTAGAATCGTTTAGAACATGAAAAAAACTTGTAATGTAGAAAATCCTGACTGCCATTTAAAACGTGTATGATCATAAGCATGTCCATATTAATGCAATCATAACAATGCCATCATTGCTGTGTCATAATAACAGTGTCACTATCATATCACAGGTCGTCACTCTACTCTAAAGACCATATTAACTATCGGTAAATGTTGGGCCGCTCAGTATGGTAGTTGTCAGTAATTTCTTCTGATACCAACAGTTTCCTACATTCTGTCACTACCTGATTACAACGATTTTTAGAGTTTCTTCACTGCCAAAACACTAGGAGTCAGGAATACTACATCCCTACATAGCGTATTTGCAAACACTCATGTAACAGTCTATCTATAACATCACATATGACATTTCTTAAGCTATATTACCTATAACAAATATTTGTAGACATTTCATATATCGTATGCATGAATTATAGAAATAAATGTCTGCAGACAATTAATTTCATAAACTTAGTCATATGTATCATATCATAATCACATCACATGTATCGTGAAGAGAGATAAAGATGCATTCATACGTTCAATGTAGATATTTATCCGCAATGTGCTAGAAATTCTAAATGCATCCATATCAAACGAGAAATCATATGACAACATATAAAAGATTATTATTTTCAGTTAGAGCAAGATTATTTCACCTGACTTGACGGAGTAGCCTTACGACGAGTTTCCTCATGCTTGCCTCAATCTCGTCACCTCGTCTAAAAAACCTGAAATTCTGAAGCAACTTAGGGTTTCATGAAAATTAGTTCATAGCGTGCATTAACCTAAAACATGCCTTAAATGCTAACACATATCTCAAACAGACCTATATCAAATTTTCACTGATCCGTCTGAGCTTCTCCCATCTTCTCGTAACACCTGAGTCTTCCTTTCTCCTTTGTTGATTTTGTGCTAAAACCCTTAAGGATGCTTGCAAAGCAAGTTCGTTGCTTCTGACACAATTTCGACTTCTGCTACAGTGACCGAAAATGAGAAGATGCACCAATTCATGGCAAACGTCAAAACGAAAATAAGGGGGAGGAAATGAATATCTCAAATGTATTAAAATGAGTTTCATACCTTTCATTTTTTCCCCGAAACATCAATTCGAGAGCTGCGACACTCATGCTTGCCCTCAACTCCCTGCTCACACTCTAGTACAACAATCCGAGCCGTTGCAATGTCGTGGAGAACTTGAGAGAGAGGGGAGTGGGACGAGTCATTTCACATGATTACTTTCCTTTCTCAGCCATTCGATCGAATCCAATGGCTGAAAATTGCAAGAGGGGTCGGTGGCTACAACACACATGCAGGATTAAAGAAATTAATTAAGGGTTAATTAATTTAATTATACTTATAACTTCTGAATTTTACATGTGGAAGTGGAGAAACCTGAGGCTGGTCGTATAGTTCACAACCCAAGAATAATAGCAACCAATGAGGAATTCTCCAAGAGAAACTCAGAAGCATCTTCTATCGCTAAGAAAGACTTAAAGTCTCTTATTGAGCAACAAGTAAAGGATGCTTTAGCTCAAGCACAAGGTGATATATCCGTATCTAAAAGATGACCTTATTCTGAGAGTTTCATATCGTATAGTACCTCTAAGTATTTGTACCACCGACCTTTTAAGTGTTTGGTGTAACTAAATTCAAGAAAGTACTGGACATATATTCAGGCTAGTTGTTGTAATGTTGGAGGAATTGATGCACTATATATCTCAATCCGTTAAAAATTCATGCATAATGTTATATATTAAATTGATTGATTTGAAGTGTAAAATTTTATAAAAATTGTCCTGTTGAATTTTGATGGGTGTGAATTTTGGGATACTTTTAAAATTTGTCGAACATTTACCTAATTCCCAAATTTTGGGCATTGTAACAAGTTAAGTTGTTATGATACATGAATTTATGCTTTCCCCTAATAAATTTTACAATACATGAATATATTCTTTACCCTAATAAATGCTTTCTTAAGTAGTTCAGCAACTTACCAATTAAGTATAATATATTCATCTTATCATTTGCTAAATTAGTTAAAGGTGATATGTGAGTCAAGCAGGTAACATGTTGTGCATCTATAAGTTGGGTTTAGTTATCAAGCAGCTCATCGAGCTAACTCTTTATATTTAGATAGTTATTGTTAAAAATCCTTGGACACTGGCATACTCTCAATCTCATCATTGTTAAATTCAACCACTATCAAGGCGCAGATTACTCTATTAACTTTACCATGCTTTTCAAAAGCTTGTTGGTTCATTATTTGCAAAGGTTTCTATATTTCATTAGGATCACTTGATTGATTTTGACATAGGACTTTTTTTTGGGTTTCTGAAGTATCCCTCCTACTACTGATCTGTTATTTTATTTGTTTTTCCCCCTCAAGTTTATACTATGGGTTTGTAAATTTGTGATTTCTTATGCGAAAAATTGTGGGTTACGATTTTTCTCATCCCATGATTTGGGACTTGTTCTAATCCAACTTCTTGTGAGATTCTAAAAGCTACGGGAGTTGTCTGATACATGGCTTATGGGGGTAAGATATATAATTGCTTGGGATAAACATTTGTGATTTAAATTTAAAAGTAGATTTTTTAAAATCTTTTTTGGTAAATATTTAGACTTCAATTGAGTTTATCTTTTGCCAATTATATCTATTAACTTAGGGGATGGTGAGTTTATGTAATAGATGTTCTGACAAATATCATGAACCAACTTTGGATGAATGAAATTTCTTTTTATAATTTTCAATCTTGTATGTGCAAATTGGATTTGTGATTGTTTTAAAGGTGGCACATGAGCAAGTACTTAATTGTGTGTGAAACTAATTTCTTTAATAGCTTGAGGCTTGAATTTTTTTTTAAATTTTGGTATTTTAATTCCTTTTATTTTATCTATATGTTCAAACTTAGCACAACTAAAATTCAATTTGTGGAAATTAAGGTACCCCTTGGTTTTATGTTGTCCTATCTTCTCACTGATTTCTTCAGTTTTTGATCACTTCATTATCATTTGGGTTCCAATTTGAGAATTGATTATTTATATTTAAAGAAAGTAAATCGTGGAATTAATTTATGGCTTGTAAACTGTGAATTCTCGTCCTGTCTTGATCAGTTAGTTTTGCTTTTGTGTAATCCATAAATCATACTTGTTGCTCACTAGATATTTTTTTTGCTAATGAAGAAGTTGTCATATCCATCACCCATTTAGAAAAGTTGTCAGGAGCTATTGTCTCATCAAAGGTAGAACAACCAACTTCAATTTTGATAACCATATCTTCATCATTATCATTAGATTTTCAACTTTTTCTGTTATAATGTTCATCAGCATACTTTCTATGATGTTTTGGGCATCTTGTATAAAAATGATCTTGATTTATTAGAATTAAATGAAAATATGACACTCAATGGGACACAATGGAGAAAAATGATTACTGATTCGATGTAGTGGGATAAAGTCTTTTTGTTGTTGTTGTTGCAAACTCTCTATGATGCCTATCGTAGTTTTTTCTTTCTTGGTGAGTTTGTTTTCTCTTATCTTGAATGAGCTCTAAATTTAGGTTAGAGTCATTATCCAATTATTGTCGGCTATGTTGATTAGTTTTTAAAATGCTAAGGTGGTCATTGACTTAATTTATTGCCGTGCTTAGTTTTATATTGCTAGTAATATTTTTTGATCTTTTTGTCATGGAAGTTAAAATTTCATCCTCAAAATAACTCGTTAACTTACCTAGATATTGAGCCTCACTTCTAAACATCTTATTGATACCTTAACTACGATAGCAATTTCGAGTAATAAGTCTGAAGATTTAGTGTTTACAAATGCAAATCTAGAATGATATGTGCAATAGAACATACAACAGAATACAATTCAGTGATTCTAATTATAAATTTAAGCAATAAATGGTCTTTTATGATGTAAAAGCACTGCACACACTTTATTTTTTCTAAGCAATAATGTAAAAATTATCAAAAAAATGGAATTTCTCGAGAAATTTGGGAATCTTTATAAAATTCTACTATTAAGGAATTTCACATCAAGAAAAAGAAAGTCAATATATGTCAAACTTGATAAAATCTTAATCACTCACACTAATTAATAAATTATTTTAGAAACAAGAACAGAAGATAGAAATCATTAATTAGAACATCTAGGCCTAAAATCGGTGCAAGGGGAATTGTCTCTTAAAAATTGTCTTCAAAATTTGCAAATATTTGAATCTACATCCAACTACATACTAGAGTTGAGAGTATTACTGAAATTTCATTTTACTATTTAATATTCAATTATTTCTCTCTTTCTCGGGGGCTATATTAAAGACTTAAAAAAAAAAGAAAAGGTAATTTCTTAGATCAATGCTGCAAATTTTAATTTAACAACATTGAATTCAATGAAGAGTTACAAGTTTCCAATCGTAATTTTTGAAATTATGTATATATATAAATTCTTAATTTTTAAAATTTTATTTCAGCAGTTTCTTCGAGTTCTTATTTTCTTAGCCAATAACATTGATGAGAAAGGAAGGAACTACAATAGCCTATTTTTGTTGAATACGATAACTCACATATGATAAGAGTAGAATAGCGCCACAATCTCGGGAATGAATTAGTCCACGAAAGTAACCTGCTTTTTGTAAAATCCGAGTAATGCTACATTCTGGGAAGATATGCTCAAGTTGTGATGCATAGAATTAGAATTTTACTGAAATGGCGAGATTGGGAACAATTTATATTAAGGAATCCATGTGATGAATTGAAACAACTTCCAATGGTAAATCAAAACATTGGAAAATGCAACACGTTCTCAATAACATTAGCATTATTGGCATATTTATGGCAAAGTAAACTATAAAAAGGGGAAAAATTACACAAACTTATTATGCTCATCTTTTATGCTTCTATTCTTCTGAAAAGCATATAATTGACTGTACATCACTGGAAAAATGGGTCTACCAAGTGATGAAGCTTCCATCTATTTGGGGCCTGGGGATAGGTTGATGCATGAAATTTTTCCCCACATTCAAAAACCATTGTTCCAGTATTTTGAACCTATGACCACCATGTCACAATGGAACCATTCTAATGTTACCAGAAGGCCTACCATCTGAATTGTACTTGACTATTTTATTGTGCATAACTTTTTAATGTAAATTTCGTCGAGTATCTTGCTTAAATTTTTTTTTTCCAGATCATCTATCAACAACTTATTCTACTTATAAGCTTTATATACTGTACCTTTTTAATATCTTTATGTTTTGAGTTGTATTTTTTTAAGCTGAGCATATCCCTTCATCCAGAATANATAGCAATGGACAGCAGCCTTGTATCGCAAACGGCTCCCAAACGACAATTTGAAAGCCCAAACAGCACTCCTAAAGCTTTTCTAAGTTTCCAACAGCACTATACCCTTCTCCCAGCTCTCAACAGCACTCCTAAGGCTTTAGCAGAGCTCCTACGACCTCCCAAAATTACCAGCTACAAATAGTCAATCTAGGGAAGATTAAGGTATTCACTTTAGTGAGAGAATCGCAACTAAGGAAAACCCACTGCAATTACAACCTTCCCTTTGAATTTGACTCTCAGCCAATGCTTAAGACATTAATTATCATGGCAA
>JXCR01139463.1:462423-487248 GCA_002079205.1 Phalaenopsis hybrid cultivar
TTATGGAATTTGCAATTCTATGCTTTCCGCTTGCCTTTGACAACTTCTTGCCGAATAATTTTTAGCAAATGTGTTGCCAGGCCTAGGTTTTTAGAGCCTTATGATTAGTTGTTAGGTTGCTAGAAAATGAGTCAAAGGTTCTGTTACTGCCATATTGGGGTCTGTTCAAGTACACTGCCATATTGGGGTCATCATGATTTGGCGATCAAGGCTTTGACTTGCTATAAAAATTATGAGATTAAGGGCAGGTTCAAATCCAAGCATGAAAACGCCTATTAGTTAGATTATGACTAAGGTGGTGAGATTCCATTTACCTTTAGCTACCCTAAGTGATTAGCATTGTTAATTCAAACTTTCATGGGCAGGGTTTCGTATCTTGGTGTCAGCATGTCAGTCGTAGTCTCTCTCTGACATCAATACCTATTGGCATCAACATCCTGTTTGCTCTTGTTCCCTTCCACATCTTTGTTGATCGTCCGTTTTTTTTTTCATAACTTCTATTTTCGCCCGAGTTTTGGATTGTTGATTTTTGTCTCGTGTTTGTTTCATGCTCATTTTCTCACGTTGGTCTTAGATGAGGGATCTTCTGCTATCCCGATTTCTTTAGTTCTTCTAGTGTTTCTTCGGATTCCATCTCCTTCCACTCTATTTTTGATCGCTCTTAGAGTTTTTGATGACCCGCGAGTGGGACTCACTAGTGAGATGGAAACACTTTTTGTCCTATTGGTTCTTGACTTTTTCAAGGCTCCTCCCACTATATGCTCTTATGTGGTTTGTGCACTTTCAACGACACAACCTGTGTTAATTTTCTGATGTTGTTAGTGGTTTGATGTTGCCAGCTTTCACACCTCTTCATGCAACAACTTGCCTCTATTTTTTCTTCAAGATTTAGCAACATTGCAACATAAGCTAATTTTCTCTTATTCAGGTAATTTTGTTGCTCTCTTTTTCACTGATGAGATCTTTGTGCTTACTAGACACCTTTATGTCTCAATTGCTCACAAATTTTCTACGGGTCATCCCAACATGAAAATGGTTTATAAATTTATGTCCAACTTGCATCACATAGGTAACTGTTTTATTGGGCAAATTTTCTATGGGTCATCCGAACATGGAGATAGTTTATAAATTTGTGTCCAACTTGCAGCACATCGGTAACTGTTTCATTAGGCTTATCGACTCTCGCAATATCATAATAAAACTTTCTTTAAAAACAAACCACACAAACAATAACAAATTATTCTAAAGATGCTTATATTTTATTATTGACTTCTTGATGCATATTCTAAATTGGTCTTCCTATTTACCTTATTTCGTAGTTTTTTCTTTGAGACATAAATATGTATTAATACCCGGTTTTGAAACTTTTGGATTTTGATTTATGAAAATAGATTATTTTATCTGGTTTTTTCTTGCCAGAATGCTGGAATTTTTTGTTTTTTTTTTAGTGTTGTGCCTATTGGTTGATCGGTCAAGATGATGATCTCTACCGGACTTTCGTAGGCCTCTTGTGCCGCTTGTTTTATACCCGATCTACTGTTTTCCTATTTCAATTTATTAGTCGCCATCATTTTTCACCCATCTTTCTTGTCTTACAACTTAATGTCTCCCTTGATCACCTCATATCATCTAGTAACCCTACATTTGTGTCAGTTTGTATTAGAACTTTTGAAACTCTAAATCTTTAGGGAAATTTTTTCTCGGCTATTAAACCCAAATTCACATTACCTAATTCATCCTCTAACCAGCTCTCATTTCAGCCACCTGAAATTAGGAGAAAGAGATACCATGCCGCCGAGGAGAAACATGCAAAGAGGTGTCCAAGAGTTATAATGAAAGGTATGTAAAGAGAGTTCTTCCAGCTACAACAAAAGTTTATTGCATTTGAGAGGAGGCATTCTGAAGAGGTCATCCTTAGCCATAATGGTGGCTCATTGGATTGAGAGAGAAGCTAACATCTTCCGTTAGGAACTTTCTTGTGATTTAGAATCAATAATGTTTTGATGATTTGGCATTGAATATTAGAGAAGATGCAATGGTTTGGGGGTGAAGATCAATTCATTATATTTTAATAGATGCTTTGATCTGGACGAATTCATCGAGCCACTCCAAACAGTTGAATGAATTATTGAGTGTATGGACATTCCCCATGCTAAGATGGTCAAATTGACAACCATCAAGCTTAGGAAGAACACTTCTTTATGATGGAAGAATATGAAGTGTCTTTGACAATAGGAAGGGTAAAACAAGATCACCACATGACCCAAGATGAGAGGGAAAATGAAGCCAAATATCTTCTCCCATTGATTGAGAGGATATATTCTTAAAATTTTACAACCTGCACCAGAGAGATTCTTTTGTGGAAAAGTGTATTTGAAAATTTGATTAACTCATGAATGATGAGTTGGTGGAACAATAGGAACACACAATGATGAGTTACTTTGTAGGATTGAAGCCAACTATTGACAGTGAAATGTAGCTAATACCATATTAATGCTTACTCAACATACAAAAGTTAGTTTTAATAGTGGAAAAGCAACATCATCATCAAGAGTCTTCCATACCTTACAAATAGAGTTTTACCTTAAGATCACACGATAAGAGCACACCCACAAGATAAACAAATCGACTCATCTTGAGAAAAAAATAGCCTAGATTCGACAAAATATGAGGGCCCCTTTCGAGCTAAGAAGTGCTTCAAATGTCATAATTTTCGACATATNAATTCATAAATCATACTTGTTGCTCACTAGATATTTTTTTTTGCTAATGGAAGAAGTTGTCTATATCCATCACCCATTTAGTAAAGTTGTCAGGAGCTATTGTCCCATCAAAGGTAGAACAACCAACTTCAATTTTGATAACCATATCTTCATCATTATCATTAGGTTTTCAACTTTTTCTGTTATAATTTTCATCAGCATACTCGCTATGATGTTTTGGGCATGTTGTATAAAAATGATCTTGAATTATTAGAATTAAATGAAAATATGACACTCAATGGGACACAATGGAGAAAAATGATTACTGATTCGATGTAGTTGGATAAAGTCTTTTTGTTGTTGTTGTTGCAAACTCTCTATGAAGCCTATCGTAGTTTTTTCTTTCTTGGTGAGTTTGTTTTCTCTTATCTTGAATGAGCTGTAAATCTAGGTTAGAGTCATCATCCAATTATTCTCGGCTATTTTGATTAGTTTTTAAAATGCTAAGGTGGTCATTGACTTAATTTATTGCCGTGCTTACTTAGTTTTATATTGCTAGTAATATTTTTTGATCGTTTTGTCATGGAAGTTAAAGTTTCATCCTCAATATAACTCGTTAACTTACTTAGATATTGAGCCTCACTTCTAAACATCTTATTGATACCTTAACTACGATAGCAATTTTGTGTAGTAAGTCTGAAGATTTAGTGTTTACTAATGCAAATCTAGAATGATATGTGCAATAGAACATACAACAGAATACAATTCAGTGATTCTAATTATAAATTTAAGCAATAAATGGTCTTTTATGATGTAAAAGCACTGCACACACTTTATTTATTCTAAACAATAATGTAAAAATTATCCAAAAAATAGAATTTCTCGAGAAATTTGGGAATCTTTATAAAATTCTACTATAAATGAATTTCACATTAAGAAAAAGAAAGTCAATATATGTCAAACTTGATAAAATCTTAATCACTCACACTAATTAATAAATTATTTTAGAAACAAGTACAAAAGATAGAAATCATTAATCAGAACATCTAGGCCTAAAATCGGTGCAAGGAGAATTGTCTCTTAAAAATTGTCTTCAAAATTTGCAAATATTTGAATCTAAATCCAACAACATACTAGAGGTGAGAGTATTACTGAAATTTCATTTTACTATTCAAAATTCAATTATTTCTCTCTTTCTCGGGGGCTATATTAAAGACTAAAAAAAAAAAAAAGAGCTAATTTCTTAGATCAATGCTGCAAATTTTAATTTAACAACATTGAATTCAATGAAGAGTTAGAAGTTTCCAATCGTAATTTTTGAAATTATGTATATATATAAATTCTTAATTTTTAAAATTTTATTTCAGCAGTTTCTTCAAGTTCTTATTTTCTTAGCCAAATAACATTGATGAGAGAGGAAGGAACTATGATAGCCGATTTTTGTTGAATATGGTAACTCGCATATGATAAGAGTAGAATAGCGCTACAATCCTGGGAATGAATTAGTCCATGAAAGTAACCTGCTTATTGTAAAAACCGAGTAATGCTACATTCTGGGAAGATATGCTCAAGTTGTGACGCATAGAATTAGAATTTTACTGAAATGGCGAGATTGGAAACAATTTAATTTAAGGAATCCAGGTGATTAATTGAAACAACTTCCAACGGTAAATCAAAACATTGGAAAATTCAACACGTTCTCAATAGCATTAGCATTATCGGCATATTTATGGCAAACTATAAAAAGGGGAAAAATTACGCAAACTTATTATGCTCATCTTTTCTCCTTCTATTCTTCTGAAAAGCATATAATTGACTGTACATCACTGGAAAAAAAGGGTCTACCAAGTGATGAGGCTTCCATCTATTTGGGGCTTGGGGATAGGTTGATGCATGACATTTTCCCCGCATTCAAAAACCATTGTTCCAGTATTTTGAACCCATGACCACCATGTCACAATGGAACCATTCTAATGTTACCACAAGGCCTACCATCTGAATTGTACTTGACTATTTTATTGTGCATAACTTTTTAAAGTAAAGTTTGTCAGAGTATCTTGCTTAATTTTTTTTTTTTTCCAGATCACCTATCAACAACTTATTCTACTTATAAGATTTATATACTGTACCTTTTTATTATCTTTATGTTTTGAGTTGTATTTTTTTAATCTGAGCATATCCCTTCATCCAGAATATGGTTTACTATAAGATATCTCATGTTGATCACCGAGTGTCTAATCCGGAGCAATGTATTGCAAGTGATTTGCCAAGGTTCTGTACAGAACTGAGTGATCTTGTACAAGACGATCTCACTGCAGTGATGGATGGTCTGCTGTATACCTGGCGTCTTTGTTCTTATGCTAGTCCAAAATACGTTCTTTGGATTCTGGTACTTATTTAGTACATTTTGATTGGTGAAAAGTTTTTGTTGTCTTTTCAAAATTTAGCTAAATATATGATTAAAAGTCAGCAGGTAGTTTTGTAAGAAACAAATTTTGCCTGCTTTTATAGGCATATGTGATAGGTGCTGGCTCTCTTATTAGAAATTTCTCTCCCGCCTTTGGAAAATTGATGGCCAAGGAGCAAGAGTTAGAAGGAGACTATCGGCAGCTTCACTCAAGATTAAGGACACATGCTGAAAGCATAGCTTTTTATGGTGGTGAAAAGAGAGAAGCATCTCACATAAAACAAAAGTTTAAGACCCTTGTGCGGCATCTCAACCTTGTTCTCCATGATAATTGGTGGTTTGGGATGATTCAGGATTTTCTCCTGAAATACCTTGGTGCCACTGTCGGAGTCATCTTGATTATTGAACCATTCTTTGCTGGTAATCTTAAGCCAGATTCTTCTACACTTGGGAGAGCAGAAATGTTGAGTAATCTCCGTTACCATACAAGCGTGATAATATCTCTTTTTCAGTCGCTGGGGACGCTATCTATCAGTTCCAGACGATTAAACCGTCTCAGGTCATTACTTTTAATCACTTGCAATTTTTTTTGGTTTTTTTTTGTTTGTGGGGGGAGGGGGGAGAGGTGGTGGTTAGATTTTACACTTTTGTAGTAACTTCTTTATTCTCAAACATGAATTCTTATTTATGCATGCTTGTTAATTAGGGGTTATTATTGAGTTGAGTTTAAGAGAGTCAACCTCTTATTTCAAGTTGAGCTAAATTTGAATCGAGTTAAAAGTGATAGATTTTGAGTGGAGTTTTGAGCTGATTTGTGTGAATCTATTATTTTTATAAGTTTTTAATTGTCAAGATTATTATTTGTGTCAGTGTTATCAAAGCGCAATGCAATGTACAAACCTTTTTTTATTTTTAAAGCGCAAAGCATAGAGTGAATCAGCTGTTTTATTAAGCAAAGCGGGCATGATACTCTTCGCTTCGTCGCTTTGCTCATGAAATGCACTTTTAAAAACATTGATTTGTTTACATGCTATATCTCTATATATATGGTTATTTTTTAAAGCGCAAAGCATCGAGTGAATCAGCTGTTTTATTAAGCAAAGCGGGCATCATACTCTTCGCTTCGTCGCTTTGCTCATGAAATGCATTTTTAAAAACATTAATTTGTTTACATGCTATATCTCTATATATATGGTTATACACACACACATACTGTTTATATGTAGTTAGTTATATATGCATTTATATGTCTGTGTATTGTTTGTGCTGAAGCTCAAATATCCATGTGAATAATGCTACTTTATCATTTAATCAGATAGTTTTGACCGAGCCATGTTTGTGTTTTGGCAAGTAGATTTTGATTTTGAGTTGATTAAAAATTGTGTTCANTCTTTATTTTTGTTTTAAAGAGCAAATCATAGAGTGAAGCAGCTGTTTTATTAAGCAAAGCGGGCATCATACTCTTCGCTTCGTCGCTTTGCCATGAAATGCACTTTTAAAAACATTGATTTGTGTACATGCTATATCTCTATATATATGGTTATACACACACACATACTGTTTACATGTAGTTAGTTATAAATGCATTTATATGTCTGTGTATTGTTTGTGCTGAAGCACAAATATCCATGTGAATAATGCCACTTTATCATTTAATCAGATTAGTTTTGACCGAGCCATGTTTGTGTTTTGGCAAGTAGATTTTGATTTTGAGTTGATTAAAAATTGTGTTCAACTTATGGACATAAAAGTCAGCATTGTGACTAATGTTAGCTTTTAACATATGTCACCAAATCTATTCAAAGCACATCTTTGATAACAATGCCTTTTTGTTTTGTAGTTTGTATCATAATGGTAGTCACTATTGGTATCTTTTAATTAACAACCCGGTTGCAGAAATTTCTTAGATGCGAAATTTCAATGAACTAATAAATTTGTGAAATAATCTATTTGTAATGATTTTTTTCGAGATGCAAATCTCATAAAATTTTTATATATTTTATGTAGCTGCACCGGCATGATTTTTTAGTTGCTTACTTGATGCTATACTTAATGAAACCTACATTGGAGAGTTTGAGGGTTCTTTGTAAAGAGTTTGCGAGTGCCATATATTCTCACTGACATGCCTGTGGCCTTTAATTAGTCATTTGCCAATTATTTGTTTTTTGACGACATATATTTGAACTAAATATTATGAGATTATGGCATTTGCAATTCTATGCTTTCCACTTGGCTTTGAAAACTTCTTGCCGAATAATTTTTAGCAAATGTGTTGCCAGGCTTATGTTTTTAGAGCCTTATGATTAGTTGTTAGGTTGCTAGAAAATGAGTCAAAGGTCAGTTGAAGAAATTTCTTAGATGCGAAATTTCAATGAACTAATAAATTTGTGAAATAATCTATTTGTAATGATTTTTTTCGAGGTGCAAATCTCATAAAATTTTTATATATTTTATTTAGCTGCACCGGCATGATTTTTTGGTTTCTTACTTGATGCTATACTTAATGAAACCTACATTGGAGAGTTTGAGGGTTCTTTGTAAAGAGTTTGCGAGTGCCATATATTCTCACTGACATGCCTGCAGCCTTCACTTAGTCATTTGCCAATTATTTGTTTTTTGACGACATATATTTGAACTAAATATTATGAGATTATGGAATTNAACTAAATATTATGAGATTATGGCATTTGCAATTCTATGCTTTCCACTTGGCTTTGACAACTTGCCGAATAATTTTTAGCAAATGTGTGCCAGGCCTAGGTTTTTAGAGCCTTATGATTAGTTGTTAGGTTGCTAGAAAATGAGTCAAAGGTTCTGTTGAAGAAATTTGTTAGATCCGAAATTTCAATGAACTAATAAATTTGTGAAATAATCTATTTGTAATGATTTTTTTCGAGGTGCAGATCTCATAAAATTTTTATATATTTTATTTAGCTGCATCGGCATGATTTTTTGGTTGCTTACTTGATGCTATACTTAATGAAATCTACATTGGAGAGTTTGAGGGTTCTTTGTAAAGAGTTTGCGAGTGCCATATATTCTCACTGACATGCCTGTGGCCTTTACTTAGTCATTTGCCAATTATTTGTTTTTTGACGACATATATTTGAACTTAATATTATGAGATTATGGAATTTGCAATTCTATGCTTTCCGCTTGGCTTTGACAACTTCTTTCCGAATAATTTTTAGCAAATGTGTTGCCAGGCCTAGGTTTTTAGAGCCTTATGATTAGTTGTTAGGTTGCTAGAAAATGAGTCAAAGGTTCTGTTACTGCCATATTGGGGTCTGTTCAAGTACACTGCCATATTGGGGTCATCATGATTTGGCGATCAAGGCTTTGACTTGCTATAAAAATTATGAGATTAAGGGCAGGTTCAAATCCAAGCATGAAAACGCCTATTAGTTAGATTATGACTAAGGTGGTGAGATTCCATTTACCTTTAGCTACCCTAAGTGATTAGCATTGTTAATTCAAACTTTCATGGGCAGGGTTTCGTATCTTGGTGTCAGCATGTCAGTCGTAGTCTCTCTCTGACATCAATACCNCCCCTATTAGTTAGATTATGACTAAGGTGGTGAGATTCCATTTAGGTACCCTAAATGATTAACATTGTTAATTTAAACTTTCATGGGCAGGGTTTCGTATCTTGGTGTCAGCATGTCAGTCATAGTCTCTCTCTGACATCAATACCTCCTGTTTGCTCTTGTTCCCTTCCACATCTTGGTTGATTGTCAGTTTTTTTTTCATAACTTCTATTTTTGCACGAGTTTTGGATTTGTACTTTTTGTCGTGTTTATTTCATGCTCATGTTCTCACGTTGGTCTTAGATGAGGGATCTTCTGCTATCCCGATCTCTTTAGTTCTTAAAGTGTTTCTTCGGATTCCATCTCCTTTCACTCTATTTTTGATCGCTCTTGGAGTTTTTGATGACCGTGAGTGGGACTCACTAGTGAGATCGAAACACTTTTTGTCCTATTGGTTCTTGACTTTTCAAGGCTCCTCCCACCATATGCTCTTATGTGGTTTGTGCACTTTCAACGACACAACCTGTGTTAATTTTCTGATGTTGTTAGTGGTTTGATGTTGCCAGCTTTCACACCTCTTCATGCAACAACTTGCCTCTATTTTTTCTTCAAGATTTAGCAACATTGCAACATAAGCTAATTTTCTCTTATTCAGGTAATTTTGTTGCTCTCTTTTNCGGCTCTCGCAATATCATCATAAAACTTTTTTTAAAAACAAACCACACAAACAATAACAAATTATTCTGAAGATGCTTATATTATAGATGCATATTCTAAATTGGTCTTCCAATTTACCTTATTTCGTAGTTTTTTCTTTGAGACATAAATATGTATTAATACCCGGTTTTGAAACTTTGGATTTTGATTTATGAATATAGATTATTTTATCGGGTTTTTTTTTGCCAGAATGCTGGAATTTTTTGTTTTTTTTGAGTGTTGTGCTTATTGGTTGATCGGTCAAGATGATGATCTCTACCAAACTTTCTTAGGCCTCTTGTTTTATACCCGATCTACTGTTTTCCTATTTCAATTTATTAGTCGCCATCACTTTTCACCCATCTTTCTTGTCTTACAACTTAATGTCTCCCTTGATCACCTCATATCATCTAGTAACCCTACATTTGTGTCAGTTTGTATCAGAACTTTAGAAACTCTAACTCTTTAGGGAAATTTTTTCTCAGCTATCAAACCCAAATTCACATTACCTAATTCATCTACTCTAACCAGCTCTCATTTCAGCCACCTGAAATTAGGAGAAAGAGATACCATGCCGCCGAGGAGAAACATGCAAAGAGGTGTCCAAGAGTTATAATGAAAGGTATGTAAAGAGAGTTCTTCCAGCTACAACAAAAGTTTATTGCATTTGAGAGGAGGCATTCCGAAGAGGTCATCCTTAGCCATAATGGTGACTCATTGGATTGAGAGAAAGAAGCTAACATCTTCCGTTAGGAACTTACTTGCGATTTAGAATCAAAAATGTTTTGATGATTTGGCATTGAATATTAGAGAAGATGCAATGGTTTGGGGGTGAAGATCAATTCATTATATTTTAATAGATGCTTTGATCTAGACGAATTCATTGAGCCACTCCAAACAATTGAACGAATTATTGAGTGTATGGACATTCCCCATGATAAGATAGTCAAATTGACAACCATCAAGCTTAGGAAGAACACTTCTTTATGATGGAAGAATATGAAGTGTCTTTGACAATAGGAAGGGTAAAACAAGATCACCACATGACCCAAGATGAGAGGGAAAATGAAGCCAAATATCTTCTCCCATTCATTGAGAGGATATATTCTTAAAAGCTTACAACCTGCACCAGAGAGATTCTTTTGTGGAAAAGTGTATTTTTAAAATTGATTAACTCATGAATTATGAGTTGGTGGAAAAACAGGAACACACAATGATGAGTTACTTTGTAGGATTGAATCCAACTATTAACAGTAAAATGTAGCTAAAACTATATTAATGCTTACTCAACATACAAAAGTTAGTTTTAATGGTGGAAAAGCAACATCATCATCAAGAGTCTTCCATACCTTACAAATAGAGTTTTACCTTAAGATCATACAATAAGAGCACACCCACAAGATAACCAAATCGACTCATCTTGAGAAAAAAAATAGCCTAGCTTCGACAAAATATGAGGGCCCCTTTTGAGCTAAGAAGTGCTTCAAATGTCATAATTTTTGACATATAATATCTGATTGCCCTGTAGGAGAGTGATCTCTTTCATTGAACAAGAAATAGTTGAAGAGATAGACTTTGACACCAAGTACATATGAGAAAGTGAGGATGTGAAAGATTTTTATCATCTTCTCGTTGACAAGAGAGAGATGTAAGTGATTCCATAGATCTTTCAAGTCAAGCTCATGAGAATTCAAAGTCGCTTCACCATAATATTTTTTTGTACCCGTTATATCGTGAAGGAAAACATGTGTAGTATTATCTTTAACAGAATCAAATATGAGAACATGATGTCTCCTCGAAAGACAAGTTGAGTCTTTCTACAAAAGCATACTAAATCTTATTCTCCATCTTAGTTGAAGGGAATAAGTCACAATTGGCAGAAGATGTCCAATGGATTTTTCTATTGGTGACGAACTTTAGGATCAGGTGTTGTGTGATGTGATATTTATAGATATTTTTTACATCCTTTTGGGCTGCTCACAACAGTACGACTGACGTATGCTTGATTACGGTTACTATAGTTTTTGTTCTTTCATCCATGATAGAAAACACATTGTACTTTTAGCTTGAAAGGAATCCGAGGTAATGAGCATTCATATCAAGTGTGGTATGAGAGTGCTACGGGTTACCTTTCTGTTGGCTATAAGGGAAGCATCCTTAGAACTAGTATTGATGGTTCTAAAAGTCAATGAGCTTAAGGAGGCAATAACCAGACATATTGCAACTGTTGATGAGAGAGTTTCAGGATGTTTTTAACCATCGTTACTTGCTAATCACCACTAGTGTTGGCTTTGAAGTGCTGAAGAATTGTATTCCACTAATGAGGATTTTTCAGGAGATTTCAGTTCATTGCCAGAATAGTTCATATAAGCAAGTTCACATATTAGATGGTTATGTTTTTATCCGAATAGAATATGCATTCCTACGAGTTCACTTAAAGATATTATTTTGCAGGAGTGTCATAATGGGGGGAATGATCAGACATTTTGGTAGGGATTGCTCTTTCTTTAGTGACAGAACTTCTATTGGCCTAGATTAGTATGAGACATGGAGATGCATTTTCGATAACGTAGGATCTGTCTAAGAGTCTTTGTGGATCGATGTGAACATAAACTTCATTTTGGGCCTCCCTAGGACCCAACAAAGGGTTCAATTATGGTGGTGTCGGTCAACTTTTTGAATAATTTAAGAGGTATATAGTTTGAGTTTTGAAATTAGTATGTTTTAATTTTAAAAAAATGAGACCAAATAGATCTTATTCGTTCAATAATTTGCATGATCATGCCCGATACCGCGAATACTACACCCTTTCAAAAGATAAGACCCATTCCTGCAAACTAAAAGATTTGTGACATCCGTTTGGTCTATGAACCTTTTATGTGTGACCGACAAGTTCCCCTTTCTAATACAAAGATTAAATAGATTTTATTTTACCTGAGTTCCAAGTTTCCTATAGAGACAAACCCATATAGTTAAGTACATTCCAAATGGCTGGGGTTAAAACTCTCGATAATGATCAGAGGTACTAGTCTTAAAAAATTTGAGGTTTAAGTTTTCATGATAGGACGTTGAAAAGCAAGTGAGAGTGGCTCAAATGAGAACACTTATTTTCACTGAGTTCAAAAGAAGGAAAATGTAGGGGATGTCACAGATTCTAAGGAGAAACCCCAGTGACTTCCCAAACTATCCTAATGTGTTGCTGAGTTTTGGAGACGATGTTATTTATGTGTTTAATCCTGCTAATTTTATTATTTTAGACTTACATTTGCATAATTTTCTATTATGCAAATAACCCGCAGAGATAAGATGGTTTACGTTGTAATGAACGAAAACCTCAGAACCTAAAGCGAATTAGGACTTACGCTGCACAACATGTTTGTTCAGCAGCCTAAAGAGGGTGAGGATTTACTTCACGCCGAGCGAGCTACCTCGAAATCCTATATGTTGTTATTTAGACTAAGGAGAGGGATTGCTGAGGAAGGCCCTCTTGTTGTTCGATCCAAGCTCCTTGCAGTGCTGCCCAAAAAGCTGGCTCCAAGCTTCTCGTCGAAGTAGCAGTCATAAAGTCTAAGGTTTAAAAGATTTTATCTGGCGTGTTTCAAGGTTTTAGTTTTATTGTCATTCAAGCATTATGGTGGGGGTTAAATTTGATTAGTGCGACATCGGTTAGAATTCCACGGTTCTCTCTTTCTTGTACCACTATTTTCTTTTAAATTTACTTATTCTAAATGAGTTGTGAAATCCATTTAAACCAGTGAGATCTCGATAACAACCGTGAGTTATCTCCTCCGAGGGACTCCCGTAAGTTCAAAAAGATGTGTTATGTTTTTTTTTGTTTTTTGAAAATGTTGTTTAGTATTTGAAAATTGTTTTGTTTTACAGATGAAATCAATCAATGTCTGCATGATGCGTTAGAGCTAGAGTAAATTACAGTAAAAAAATTACAATAAATAAAATGTTCGTGCGTGCCTAGCGTATCTTCTGCTGCGTTTTTAGCTCACAAAGCAGAATATATTTGCAAAAAATTTAAATAAATTTGCAGAAAAAGAAAGAGAACAGTAATCCTAGTGTAAAGAGACAAAAAAGGGCCGTAACAACAGCTAAAAACTCCAAACAACTCTCCTACAACAATTCTAAACCTTGAACAACATTTTTATAGCTCTCACAGCGTTTCCAAACCTTAAACAACAACTTCAGAGCTCTCCTACAGCAACCTACATCACTTTTCATGACCCGACAACATCAAACAACAATCCTAAGCTTCCTACAGCTCCAAACAACCATCTTAAGCTTCCGAATAACACTAAATAACCATCCTAAGCTTCCGAACAGCACCAAACAACCACTCTAAGCTTCTGAACAGCTCCAAACAACCATTCTAAGCGTCCGAACAACACAAAACAACCACCCTAAGCTTCCGAACAACAATCCCATGTTCTCGACTCCAAACAACCATTTTACAATTCCAAACAACAACTTACAGGCCCCAACAACTCCAAACAACAATTTTACACTTTCAAACAACACCCTACAACACTTTTCAGGACCGACAACACTTCTACAACTCTCCCAAACCTAAACAACTGCTTCCTATAGCTTCTAAATCAAACAACTTTTTACAACTTATTTAAGATCCCGACAGCATTTCTACAGCTCTCCCAAACCTATACTGCAGCTTTCTACAACTCCCACAACTTTCCCAATCCAAACAACAACTTTTTACAGTTTTTTTGTCACCAAACAATAATTATTTATCGCTAATCAACACTTTTAATGCACAACTAATAGTTTAAAAGTTCTCAAACAGTCATTAAATTAACCTCTAAATTGACCCTAAATCATCACTTAAATGACACCCGCAATAACTCCAAAACAGTTGGAATGTTGGGTTGTATAAATGTACAAGGAAAGTTCAGGTGTAAGACATGTAAATGCTTAGGAATTGTTTGGCATGAATTGTAACATCTCGTGACAACATAAGATTTATGTTTAGGTGCTAGATATGTAAATATATGAGGCAATTGAGTGGTAAGTATGTAAATGTTCTATCAAATAAACATCAACACTACTCTATACTCCCCCTTTACTGGCAGGAAACATAATGAATCATTAATTAAAACACTTCATTTGTATGAGATCTGTAGTGAAACTAGAAATAAAAGAGCACCATAATAAAAAAAATAAGCATTGTCTACCAAAAAAATCCTTTGCCCAATTGATGTCGTCCTGCTTCAAAAGGCTCTACTTAGGAATTGTTGACCTTATTTTCAGTGAAGTCTTAGTCTCCTATTCTTGGAACCCATGATCTAGCTTTAGGAGTTCCTTATTGACTATCCTAGAAAACTAGAATTGGAGCCCACCTCCCATAGAATTTCAAGCCAGATTTTGACTCATTTTTGTGCAGGTATCTTATTCTTAGAACCCAGGATCTAGCTTTAGGAGTTCCTTATTGACCATCCTAGCAGACTAGTAATGGAGCCCACCTCCCATAGAATTTCGAGCCAGATTTTGACTCATTTTTGTGCAGGTATCTTATTCTTAGAACCCAGGATCTAGCTTTAGGAGTTCCTTATTGACCATCCTAGCAGACTAGTAATGGAGCCCACCTCCCATAGAATTTCGAGCCAGATTTTGACTCATTTTTGTGCAGGTATCTTATTCTTAGAACCCAGGATCTAGCTTTAGGAGTTCCTTATTGACCATCCTAGCAGACTAGTAATGGAGCCCACCTCCCATAAAATTTCGAGCCAGATTTTGACTCATTTTTGTGCAGACCTCGCATGAGTAGTCCCAAACACTTGATTTTTAGTTGCAATGACTAAAGACTAACATGTAGAGAGCCCGAAAATGAGTTCTCATAGGATCAGACGACCCCGTAGTTCATGTATTCACGACACCACACACGATGTTGACTTGCTCGTCGACGAACTTGTCCGGACAACCCTAGATGACGAAACGGATCACGCCGACGCGTCCGGAAAGCCGACTTTAGCTAGAAAGGACACTCATTTTGTTATGGTTCTATGCTCGAGTAATTAACACGAAAATTGATGCACGTTTTTTAGCGGGGCGCGGGCTCAACCCAGGTTCAACTCGGATTCGATTTAGTTTGGACTCGGGCTGAACAAGAGTTAAACAATTTTCAAATTTAAAATTTTTCAAATTTCGAATGGGTCATTTAATTTCATGTTAATTGAAAGTTAAAATTTTCTAATTGAGCCTGTTGCATGAATGAAATTTGTTTAATTCCTCGCCTAATCTCTCGTAACGTTCGTTTTTGAATGCCTCGGCTATACAATTTAACGGGCTTCAAATTCTAGTCATTTGACTCTTCTTCGACATTCAACTCTTTCTACCTGCAATAGTTTGGTCGCCCCATCCGCTTGCTCCTTCCCCTCTCGGTACAGAAGTTCCTCGTTCGACCTCGCGGCGCTCTCCCACACACACTCATCTCCTCCCTGCACTGAAACACTCGCCTCCATCCCGCCTCTCCCCTTTCGGTTCGCATCTTCCTCTTGCACCAAAACCAGTCCCTGCTTTCGGACCTTCCCCGCTCGACTGAAGTCCGCTCGCCTTCCTGCACCGAGCTCGCTTACCTGCTTCGCTCTCCTGTGTACCGAAGCTTTCAACCGCTCGTCTGCTCTCTGCGCCGAACCCGCTTGCCTGCTCTCTGCACTGAAAGCCCTCACCTCCCCTTCCTCACGGTTGGATTCGATTCGCCTCGCCCACTTGAGGCTCTCTCGCTCGCTCTCACACGCTCTCCCAGAAAACTCCCCCTCGCTCCTCTGCGACACGAAGCTGCGAACCAAGTCATCCTCGTCCCGCCTTCAGATTCACTCCTCTTTCGACAGTCCAGGTGGAGAAATCCTTACAGGTCACGTAAAGCTCAAAAAAAAAACCTTCTTATGTCCTGCTATCTACCGACCGCCTAAGTAGAGCCTTTTGAAGCAGGACGACATCAGTTGGGTAAAGGATTTTTTTTTTGTAGGCAATGCTTATTCCTTTGATTATGGTGCTTTTTTATTTCTAGTTTTACTACAGATCTCATACAGATAAATATTTTAATTCATGATTCCTTATGTTTCCTGTCAATAGAGGGGGGAATATAGAGCAATGCTGATGTTTATTTGATAGAACATTTACATACTTACCACTTAATTGCCTCTTGTATTTATATATCTAGCACCTAAACTTAAATCTTAAGTTGCCACGAGATGTTACAATTCATGCCAAACAATTCCTAAGCATTTACATGTCTTACACCTGAATTTTACTTTTATATTTATACAACCCAACATTCCAACTGTTTTGGAGTCATTGCGGGTGTCAATTTGGGGCTATTTAAGTGATGATTTAGGGTCATTTCGGAGGCTGATTTAATGATTGTTTGAGAACTTTTAAACTGTTATGTGGGGCTTAAAAGTACTGATTAGCGCTAAATAATTATTGTTTGGTGACCAAAAAAATTGTAGTAAGCTATTGTTTGGTTTGGGAAAACTGTGGAAGCTGTAGAAAGCTGCAGTTTAGATTTGATAGAGCTGTAGAAGTGCTGTCGGGACCTTAAGTAAGCAGTAAAAAGTTACTGTTTGATTTAGAAGCTGTAGAAAGCTGTTGTTTAGGTTTGAGAGGTTGTATAAGTGCTATCGGGTCTTGAAAGTGCTGTGGGGTGCTGTTTGGAAGTGTAAAGTGGCTGTTTGGAGTCGTTAAGAACTTAGGATGGCTGTTTGGAAGCCTAGGATGGCTGTTTGGTGCTGTTCGGACGCTTGGAATGGCTATTTGGAGCTGTTCAAAAGCTTAGGGTGGCTGTTTGGTGTTGTTCTGAAGCTTAGAATGGTTGTTTGGTGCTGTTCGGAAGCTTAAGATGACTGTTTGGAGCTGTAGGAAGCTTAGGATTGCTATTTGGTGTTGTCGAGTCATGAAAAGTGTTGTAGGGTACTGTAGGAGAGCTGTGAAGATGCTGTTTAAGTTTTGAAAACACTGTGAGAGCTGTAGAAGAGTTGTTTAAGGTTTAAAATTGCTGTAGGAGAGCTGTTTGGAGTTCTTAGCTACTGTTACGACTCAATTTTGCTTCTTTAAGGTTGGATTACCTTTCTCTTTCTTTTTCTGCAAATTTGTTTAAATTCTATGCAAATATATTCTGCTTTGTGAGCTAAACACGCAACATGGATAACAGTAGATATGTCAGATACGCAGGTACATTTTATGTTTGTTATTTTTTTACTGTGTATTGCTCTTGTTCTAACACATCATGCAGATGCTGATTGCGATTTCATTTTTAAAACAAAACAATTTTAAAAGATGAAATAATATTTAAAGAAAAAAAAAACATAACACGTCATTCTAAATTTTTACAGGAGTCCCTTGGAAGAGTTAACCCACTGTTGCTAACGAGATCTTCCCGATTTAAATAAATTTCACAACTCATTCAGAATAAGTAAATTCAAAAGAAAATAGTGGTACCAGAACGAGAGAACAGTAAGATCCTAACTGGTGTCGCTCTAATCAACTTTAATCCCTAACCATAATGCTCGAATGACAACAAAATCAAAATTTTGAAACACGCCTGATAAATCCTTTCAAAACTTAGACTTTAGGATTGCTACTTCGACGAGAAGCTTGGAGTCAGTTTTGTGGGCAGCACTGCAAGGAGCTTGGATTGAATAACAAGAGGACCTTCCTCAACAATCTCTCTCCCTCACACTGTCTTAAAGCTTCTGTACAATCATGTTGTGCAGCGTAAGTCTTAATTTGATTTAGGTTCTTAGGTTGTTGTTCGTTATGACTTAAACCCTCTTATTTCTGCGCGCTATTTGCATTATCAAATATTATGCAAATATAAGTCCCAAATAATAAAATTGGCAGGATTAAACACTTAAATAACATCGTCTCCAAAACTCAGCCACATATTAGGATAGTTTGAGAAGTTACTGAGATTTCTCCTCAGGATGTGTGACATCCCCTATCTTTTTCTTCCTTTGGACTCCTGAATATAACTGTTCCTATTTGAGACATTCCCACTTGCTTTTCCACATCCTAACATGAAAACATAAACTTCGAATTCTTTAAGACTAATACCTCCGATCATTATCGAGAGTTTTGACCCGTCATTTGAAATGTAATTAACTATAGGGGCTTGCCTCTATAGGAAACTTGAAACCCAGGTAAAATAAACCCTATTTAATCTTTGATTAGTTAAGGAAACTTGTTGGTCACACATAAAGGGTTCGCAGACCAAACGAATGTCACAAATCTCTTAGCTTGTAGGATTGAGTCTATCACCAAGATCTACAATTATTTTTCTGGAGGGTGTAGTATTCGCGGTATCAGACTCAATTATGCAAATTATTGGACGAATGAGATCCATTTAGTAAAACATACTGCTTTCAAAACCGAAACTCTATTTCTCTTATAGTAAATTAAAATTTAAATTATTTTTGATTTTTAAAAAGTTGATCGATAGGTGGCTGACTGTTTTCTAAGATATATTTTGTACTATGTCACAAGACTTTATTTACTTCAAATATCACAAATTTATATTTTCGTTTTCACAACATACCCCGAATCATTATTTCCAACATGGATTTGAAAATGAGCCATTTTTGGAGGATTTTGTTGGAGATGTTGGGTATCAAGTTATATTTCAATTTGGCAGTGCACCCCTCAAACTGCTGGGTAGATGGAAGTGTAAACTGACTTTTGGAAAATCTCTTTAGGAGTTTTTGACATGAATATTAGGCAGTGGAACTTGATTCTCTCTCAGGTTGAATTTACTTAGAACCAGTTAGCTACTTGGTCGACAAACCACAATTCATTTGAGATTGTATATGGACAACATCCTCTCACACCATTGAAATTAATGTTAGTACTTTCAACTATTGAGCTTTAGTTCAAATGTAGAAAATGGTGTAAGATAGATTCGGGCCTTGCATGATTAGGTGAGGAAGGAAATCACCAAACAAAACATCATGTTTTAGAAGTAGAGTACTGAAAGACTGGTTTTTACTGATATGCTCACAATTTCAGAAATCGTGGGTTTGCTATTATATTTAAGTGGAGAACTTATTATTTATCCATTTTCTTGTTTTTATTTCTTTCTTTTTAATCATGATGATTTGAATTTCCGTCTAATTGTAAAAGCGTTAGTTTGAGTTGTATATAAATTATTCATTTACTTAATGAAACTTTAAAAGTTTATCATAAAAAAAAAATCCACATGGTATCATAACTAGGAGAGAAAACCTAAAACCCTTTCTTAGTTGTCAAAATCCTCCTTGTAGTCGCCAACCAGCCTGCAGACGCTGCCCAACTTAAGCTTTTTCTTTTGCTAACTGCTGGATTTCTCTTTTCATTCAATAGGTAGCCCATGTACTTGTTTGCCCACAATTGTTCGCATATCCCCTTCTCACAATTGTTCACCATCTGGTTGCGTAAGCATTCACATATACCCTTCTCACAACCCTTCTTGCATCCGATGGGGATTGCAGCTTCGATGGAAATTGTAAGAGTATTTCTCAGCTCTCAACTCTTCCCTGATGCATCTATTCTCGAAAACTTTCTCTTGTATTGTAAATCATTCGCAATTGAATAATTTGTTGCGAACATTCTCTGAAGTGGAAATCGCACTGTATCTATTGCTGATCTTTCTGTTTCTGGCAGAAATGAAGGACCTGCAAGTGCTGTTAACTAAGTCTTGAAAAATTTTCATATATCAGAAATTCTGTGTCGGTGATAGATAGTTTTCGATTGAAATATTGTTCCAACGAATGACATTTTACAGTAGAAATTATGTGTTGGTTATAGTGGAAATTCTATGTTGTCGACATACAATTTCTCTCCATTGGAAAGCCTGATGATGACCAAACACGACATGAAAGTTGCTTCTTCTTCTTTCGAAGTTACTTTTGAACCAGAACCTAGGATGTTTGGTTTTGTAGCATCTAAAGTTTATTCTTGCATCACATACCACAAATTACATGACAATTTTCTTCAATAGTCTCAATCCGTGTTCATGTACATTTGTGGTAAATAAAAAAGAAATCATCCCACTAAAGAAAATCTTAACTGGAAATTTCTAATTCTAAATATTGTTAATGTGATATTGAGAATCACATGGTCATGTAATGACTTGTCAACTTCATGGCCACATCATGACCATGAAAGTTAGATAGAACATTCTCTTGTACAAAATGACAAAAGAAATCTGGGATGCCGCTAAGGAAACGTATTCAGTGTTCACAACACCTTTGAGTTGTTTGACTTTGAAACTAAATTACATGACCTGCGAAAGAGTGAGTTGAATGTTACTTAATACTTCAACATTTTTTACCATATTGGCTACAACTAGATATGTTTGAAACATGCATATGCNTTACCATATTGGCTACAACTAGATATGTTTGAAACATGCATATGCTCACTAGATTCTACCCCTTTACAAAATCAATGTTGAATAGAAGAGAACCATCAAGTTCTTTTTAGGAAGCAACAAGGAGCTAGATGAAGTCAACGCAAGAATCATGTGAACCAAATTTCTTCCTTCAAATTGTGAAGCTTTTTTTGAAGTACAAAGGGAAGAGAGCAGGAAAAAAATCATGAGAACAGGTAATTCTACTACATTAAATATTGACAACTCGTTTATACATTCATAAATCATCTCATGACAACAAATCAGAGAGGAACAAATTGTGGTGTGAATGTTATAAGAAGCTTGATCTTCTGAAGAAGAAGTGTTAGAACATATATAGAAAGCCTTTGGATTGGAACCCTAATAAAATCAAAAGTGATGAAACACAACGTCAAAGGAAGACAAGCCATATGAACATAGTCCATTCATTAAGGAACAAATTGAAGCTCTCCAAAGGCTTCTTGGACAAACTTCAGAGCCTTCTACTAGCTGTTTAATACATCAAAATAGTCTTTCATCTGCTTTTGTTGCTCTCAACAGGAAGAATTAGCCTTGGATAGTAGACTCTAAAGCATTTGATGACAGTTAATATCACCGCTTTTCAATCCTTCCATTCTTGCAAGCACCATGTTATAGTTAGAACTGTAGATGACTCTTTTTCATCTGTGGAAGGACGAAGAAGTGTGAACTTCACAAAGGACATTATTCTTCAATTTGTGCTTTATATTCCTAAACTTAACTGCAATTTACTGTTTATCAATAAACCTACTCGTGACATGAGTTATGTTAAATTCCATCTACATCACTTATATAAATTCTTGTGTTGATGCACCCCAACAAAATGACGTGGCTGAAAGGAGGAACAAATATCTCCTTTAAGTGGTCCATTCAGTTCTATTCACTGACAACATACCCAAACACTTCTAAGGGGATGCAATTATTACATCTACTTATCTCATAAATATGATACTCAACAAAGTGCTAAGTTTTAACAAACCTCTCAATACCCTTAATGAATTTGCCCCCTCCCCCACCTTCAGTTGTTTACCTCTATTCTACCGCTTAAATCTTGATACATTACATTTATTCATTTACATCAGCTAACTTGATCTCATGTCAATCAAATGCATATTTGTGGGCAACTCTTCAAACAAAAAAGGGATATAAATGCTATTATTCAGAAATAAAAATTTTACAACTCTATGTATGTCACATTCTTATCCCAAATCTACTCTTGAAGGAAAGGGTTGGAGTGAATATTAGACTTGAGATACTATTCAGGGACCTCAAGATCACCTCTTTATCCCTGATGATCCCACTCTTATCCCCATTACCACAAATCAACCTAAAAATAAACCTACTATTCCACTAAAGTCTCTCACAACTCCCACCTAGAACCAAGAACTAAGTGTGTAATATGCAAATTCAGGAACGCAAATCACTGGAACTAACTCCCCACACTTTAAGTACTCACATAAAAGTTTGGATCAACAAACACATCATTAACACCAAGAGGAAGGAGCACAATAATGCACAAAACACCTGATAGAAGAATTTGTGACCCATGAAAAGTTATCCTCTTATTAATCTTTTGCTTAACACTTGAATAATGTGAAGGTCCCAAATTCAATCCAAGAACCGTTGTCTATTCTTGTTTGGAAAAGACTGTGGAAGAAGAGATTCTTGTCCCTGAAAAGAATGATACCTGAATCATGACAAATCTACCATCCAGGAAAATAGTTATAGGGTGTAAATGAGTATTCACCGTTAAATATAAAGTAGATGGGAGCATTGAAAGGTTCAAGACTACACTTGTAGAAAAGGGTTCACTCAGTCTTACAGAATCAGCTACCAGGAGATATTTGCACCAACGATGAAATTTAACACAGTAAGTGTATTATTGTCAACTAGGATTGACTTTTACATCAACTTAAATTAAAAATATATTTCTTGATGGAGATCTTCAAGAAATGTATATTGGAGATACCTCCACGATTGAAGAAAATAAATAATTAGTTGCTGTGCAAACTAAATAAATTATTGTATGGGTTGAGACAATCTTTTGGAGCATGGTTTGAAAGTTTCATTAAGACTATTATTGCCATTGGGTATTATCGGTGTCAGGCTAATCATATTTTGTTCATAAAGTTAAATCAAGAAGGCATGATAATCATCGTTATTGTATATGTAAATGATATTATTCATTATTTTGCAAGTAATAACCTAAGGGAATTAAAACAATTAAATGATTAATTTTGTTTGTGTTTGAGATCAAAGGTCTTTAAACTTTAATATATTTTCTGGGAATGGAAGTAGTTAGTCCAAAGTAGGTATTATCATATCTCAGAGACAATGTATCTTTGACTTATTAAAGGAGATATGAATGTTGGGATGAAAACCGACATATATTCCCATGCATCCCAATCGATAAACATAAAAAAAAGATGATAACACTAGAAGTAATTTTTCTAATCCTCAGGTACCTAAAGATGACTCCAGGACATGGATTAATACTCAAGAAAATTGATAATCGTGACATTGAGATCTTTGCTTATGCTAGCTAGTTAGGAGAACTAAGTGATAGAAGATCTACCGCATGTTACTGTTCATTTGTATGCGGTAATCAACTTACTTGGAGAAGTAAAAAAATAAGCTGTTGTGGCAAGAAGTAATGTATAGTTTGATTATTGTGCCCTAGCTAATGGTATTTGTGAAAAGATCTGGTTAAAGAAACTGCTGGTGGAACTTTACATTGAGAACCGAAACACTATTAAGATGTTTATGATAGTCATTCAACTATCAATATTTTAAAGAATCTGGTAAACATGATCGAACCAAACATATAGAGATTGATAGAACTTCATCACTGAGAAAGCTAATGGAGGGGTTGTTCAGCTCAGCTACATCCAAACTTAGTATTAAATTGCTAACATTCTTACCAAGGTTTTTCCTCGGCACCACTTTAGTGATCTAAACAATAAGTTTGGGATGTATGTCATATACAACACAACTTGAATGAGAGTGCCGATGTGCACACGAGTTAGGAAACTATGGTCTGCTATTATATTTAAAGGGAGAAATTTTTGCTCCCTTAATTATATGAGGCACAAGATTTTCCATTAGCAGCTTATATGCAACCTTGTATCCAGTTGGTGGATGATTTTTTTCTCCTATTAGCTCCGTGGTGTTGATTTTTTCATCATGTATTAATATTCTCTTTGAAAAGGTTACTCTTTTGAAACACCGTAGGTCTGTCCTATATTTGAACAGAATGACAATATTATATATCAGCTACCATTTGATTCATATGGGACTATTTAGATTTTTGATTCCTTGTTGGATAAGAGTTTTATATCCTTTTTATCAAAAGGGCCTTAAATCAGAACGAAATGCCATTACTCGCATGTTTTTGCTAGGATTCAAGTTAGATTGTTGAAATAAATGTTTTTTTGATTTTCATTGTCCGTAGGATGCTTCATAGTTGATCTTCTTGTTTTCTTTTTTGTACCATTTTTTTCTCTAATTCTTGGTATTTGTCCTTATTATATTCATGTTATTATCTATAAAGCACCAACATCTCCAAACAGAAGTCGTATCCTTTTTGGACATGTGCCAGAGATGAGCACAAATTGGGGTATAAATGAGTCGAACACAAGCGAGTATGCACTCAACTTGTGTTCGGCTCGTTTATATTTCGAACACAATTTATTTTTATACGACACATTTGCTTAGTGAGCCGAACACGAGCTGTTTGCAAACAAAGAACCTTTTTGACAACTCTGGTCACGTAACCGTTAAGGGTGTAAATAAGTTGAGTTTGAGCGAGCCCAGACTCGGCTCGTGTTCGACTCGTTAAAAAATATCATTGTTCATGTTTAACTCATTTATATATTAAGCTCAAAAAACTTAATCATGTTTGGCTGGTTTGCTTATCGAATTGAACGCGAGTTGTTCTTGAACAATGAGTTATTTTTACGACCTTAGTTACATACCTATAGGATGTTAAAGGTAAGGCGAGATTTAAATTTTTTTATTTGTATTAAAACATTCATTTAAATAGAATTTAATATATTTTAATTCTATTGTTAA
>JXCR01139464.1:3722-20244 GCA_002079205.1 Phalaenopsis hybrid cultivar
TATATATATATATATATATATATATATATATATATATATTGCATGTTTTTGGTTTCATGTGCAAGAAATAGACTTTTGGAGAAAATAAACTAAAAATTGTGCAATTTGGAGCCAAAACGAGAAAGAAGAAAATTCTAACCTGGCACATTTTGATGTCTTTCTATGTTTAATCTCTTTTAAATTTATCACATGTTTTTGAATAAAATTGCACTTTAAAAAAAGATTATTTTCATGCTTATTTTATAGATATAACAATTTGGAATGAAATGAAGCTAAAAGTGAGCGAAACGAGGCAAACGGTGAAGCTGCCTACAGGGTTGCGCCTAGGCACTAAAAGACAGAGAAGACGGTGCCTAGGTGCCAAAACGGTTAAAGGGTGGATTTTTTACGATTTCGGGCTATGTTGGGATGTTATGGAGGATTCTAAACAACTTGCACACCCCATGGAGTGGTTCAATGAATGTAGATACTAGGAAAGGCTGTTGGATGAAGTGGTGTGTCTCTTGTAGTGAAGAGGTGTGTCTCTTAAGAAAAGGATGTGTTTTGGGTCTCTTTAAAAAGAGGGGCTTGACGCCCCTCATGAGGAGTCTAGAGGGGGATTTTTAGAGAGAGTTTTGGCGGGGAGACTCAAGAGGAATGCTTGGGAGTATAAATGTAGATTTTTAGCTTTTCTGGAGAGATTGGAGATGGAATTTTGAGAGAAAAAGTAAGGAATTGTACTAGTAGTACATGGATTAATGGGAGACTTTGTGGGAGAGATCTTCATATTTCTTTCAAAGAGAAAAACTAAGTTATGTGTTCTTCATTTTCTTATGATTTTGTAAACACTTATCTAGTGGATTTGCTTTGATGTAATGAAGTTTTCATCGTGTTTTGTGAGTAGTTTTTCTTGCTCTTTTTTTTATTAGAAAATAGTGGTATGAGGAGATTATGTCATTGTTTTCATTTTATGTTTCTTTTGCAATGATTATGATTCATGTTTAGGATTTTATGATGCATGTTATAATAGGTTTTGATTATCAATGTGATGGTTTTTACTGAAACTTCATTTACATTGCAATTTAGGTCTGTCGTAATGTTAAAATTTGTTGTACTTGCATTAACATTTGAGAGGGCGGTGAGGTTCTCAACAAAGTGGAACCACATTTAATTTCATGGATAAGAATATAATTCAAGGGCTTGAATGCAAACAAATAGAAAAATAAAATTTAATGGCCATAGAATTGATGATTTTAGGGCAACTAACTAAAATCACTAATTTGGTCCAAATGTTTGGAAACTAAAGCGAGGTGAGGGGAACGTGGGAACTCTGAAATGAGATTCAGTATCTTCCCAGCCTAACCACGGATTTAGAGACCAAACTCTAGATTATTCATTGTTCTTTATCGCTCATAAAAAGGAAAAAGAATAGGTATGTTTCTATTTGATACATTACAATATTTAATGTAGTTGAATGCAATATTAAGTAAATATTTTTAATGGGTGTAAATTAGTTGTTTCTAGGATGACATGCTAGATTCCTATCAATTTTGCTTCTATTGTCATTGGCGATGTTGAATTCTATGCATCTCATTCCTAAACATTATCTAATTCACTACACAAGAACAGTAGTTTTTAACATCTCAAAATTCTCCAAACCCAATCATCCAGAAAATGTTATCTTTAGATTTAATATTTTCATTTAGGAGTAGTTGTTAGAACTTAGATTTAATATTTTCATTTATGAGTATTTAAAAGCCACTTCAATCAAAATTCCAAACTAACACCTAATAGTAATAGACTAAAATTAGCCTAATAGATTTCTTGCCTAGTTTCTCTGTGGGATTAATACTGGGGTTTTTAAAGAAAGTCCTATATTACTTGAAATGATACATACAGTTGCGTAGAACCCTTAGTGTGAACTATTTTCTATATTTTATAACATTTTGATTTTGCACACTAGCCACTAAATATAAAGTAGGTCAAGTTTTTTACCATATTTTGGAAGCTAAATTATTGTGTAATTGCAGTTCGGCTCAAGTTTTTGGCGTCATTACCAGGGAAACAACGTCAAGAACTTTAGGAGAATTTTAGTTAAATCTGTAAGACTTAGATTTGGAAATTATCATATTATTATCTAGTGTGTTTTTGTGCATTTATTTTAAAGAAAATTTAAAATAACAAGAATATTTTTGATACCTACCCTATTAATTAAGACTTTAAATTTGTATGTGTAGTTCAGGAGCTGCAGACCTTAAATTTTACGACTCAAATTTAGAGATAGCTTTTATGAGGACTATGAATCAAAAAAGACTCCATGAATTTAATGTAAAAATGGCAGATCAACGGTAAAATGAATATTCAGATTTTTATTATAATGCTCGTGGCTTTAAAAGAGTAAACCCCAAGAGGGTTGCGAATTTTCAAGAAGATATGCTTACTATTTTAACTTCTCAGGTTGCAGATATTGCAAGGAAGTTAGATCAATAAGTAGAAAGTTATCCTCAAGGGCCCCCAAATATTGAGGAAAATTTATTTGGACAATTGATCGAGACTAACTCGTTTGAAACTAGCTATGAGATATATGATCTCAATTTTATATGGCAGTACGATGTATATAATTATAATCTTAATGTTTTCCTTACTTATATTTCTTACTTCACAATGGCTGCCAAAAACTTGACTTGAAGCAAATAAGAATGCAATTATTATATTTAAATAGGAGATACTACGCAAGTATATATATCTTTATTAAGTAATGTAGGATTTTTGATTAAGCTCTGAATATCGAGCCCACAGGGAAAAAAATACAATATGCAAGAAAAGTCAGGAGAAATTAGATAAAAAAATTTACTTTACAAAATATTCTTACTCAAACTATAGATGTTATAATAGGAATTGAAGATCGATTCTTTTTGTGATTTTTTATAATTGAAAGTAAAGTAAAAAACTAACTAAACTTAACTATATATTTGTAAGATGAAGGCAATATAAATAAAATATATTTTTCTTATCATGAATCAGTAACAAGTATGGGAATTCTTTTATGGAAGTATTCAAATTATGTTATGCCAAATATGAGCAATAATATTCTTTACCCTTACTAGAGATGTTATAAAGAACATTAGCTAATTTAAAGTTATTCTTGAAGACAGGTTAGGTAGGGAATATACTATCTCTCACTCTAGAGTTTCCTCTTCTCCCTCCACCTGGGGGATAACATCTCATATCAAAACCTAAAACTATAAACTAAATTGGGGACTTTAGCTTATCACTCTAAGGTCCTCTTATTCTATACCCTTCAAAGTTTATTTCCCTATTTATTTGCACTCAATCATATGAATTACATTCTTATCATTAGTTAACTGAGATGATACCATCTCGGATCTTACATGTTCTCACAACAAATGTTAACATTTTAATTGGCCAAATCAAGAAGAAAATAAAGTAAAATATGAAAATCATCACAATGTATTTCAACATTAAAGATTAATACTTCACATAGCTTCCATCCAATACTTAATCACTTATCATTTAAGAAAAAAGATAAAGAAAAATACTCAGAATTCTTGGAGGAAACACAACCACACTTAACTTTGAAAGTAGAAATAATGAAAACAAATAAAAATTCTAAATTAAAACCAAATGTAGTCACAAAGATAAAAACTTATCTCAAATCCTCTTCACCAAACTCTTGAAGTTCCTTTGATTTTCTTCTCTTTCTTTCTCTTACAATACTCTCTACTCACACACTACAACTCCTCTCTTCTTCTTCTCTAAAAGTGTCCTCATTAATCTGAGAGAGAGGCATCGGCGGTGTCTAGAGGGGGGCGACGACTTGTGTGTGTGTGTTTGGAAGAGTGAAAGACTCCCAATCCAAGTCCTTATTATATAATTTTTCAAAGGTGTTTTGGTGTCACTTCAAGATGTGTCCAAATTCAATGAATCTTCAAAGAGTTGCCTCCTTTCAAAAGCCAATTCAATGTACTTTCGTGTCCATTAACTATTTCTCACGTTTTCACCAAGGGTTTCTTAAAAAACCTCATCAAAAATTCATTTAAATTCATTGAATCATCAAGTAACTACGTCTGGCGCTTAAGCGCGAGGTACTTGGCGCTTAGGCGTGGCTTTCTTAGTTTTACTGGAGCTTAAGCATCAGTTCTGGGCGCTTAAGTGCCACAGTTCTTTTGCACATCTTCTTGACTTTTGCTCCAAATTTGATCCCTTTTCACTTCTTTCACCTTTTTTTATCTATTTGAATGTGCCTGAAAGAAAAGATTACAAATATCTTCCATTAAAGTGCAATATCTCAAACATAGGTATAAAAATGTGTACATAAAGACTATATATTTTAGGTGCATCAAAATCTCCCAAGCTTAAAATGTTACTTGTCTCAAGTGACACTCCAATCTTTCAAAACCAAAATAAATAGATTATGTAAATGAGTTTCTTTAAGATATTCTAAAATTTTGATCTAGAATTATAGTAGTCTAGTTTAGAAAAAAAAAACATTAGTATATGAGACCAACTTAGAGTTTAGAAATTTTTTATGCAAAGAAGTCTGACAATATGAGTTTCTATCTAGTTCAGAAATATTTGTAAATTTTCTAAATATAGAGTTTAGACATTCAATCTTCACCACTTAAAAATTTTTAATAATAATAATTGTACTTACAATATTATATCGTTAAGTTTAAGAGTTTCTCAAGTCTTATACTTAAAAAATATTAGCTATGAAACCAATTTTTGATTAAATACTAATCCTTAAGCTTCTCTTCCCTTCTTCAACTTTCTTTTACTTGTTCTTTTTCTTCTTCTTTTTCTTTTTATTTTTCTTTTTTCCTTTATTTTCAGGTGAGGATTACTATATCTGGATAGGCCTTTAATGATTTTAAATTCCACTCCTCATTTCTTAAAGAAAAGTTCTAATATAAATCTTTTACTTAAAAATATAATAACAGTTTTTAAAATTATTTTTAATAAAATAAATTTAAGCATTAACAATAAAAGTTTAACCCTTCTTAAATTTTTAAAAATACAATTTTATTACTGAAGCTAGTTACACAATATTTATCATTTCTACACTAAAAATTTTTAACTTTAAGTTTTTCTCTATTACTACATATTTCAACTAAATTCGCTTACTCATTTCTATATTCAAAATTTCACTTCCCTAATATAACTTTACATAATCATTTTTTTTTCAAATCAAAATCAAATTTATTTGTAGTACATTTGAGAACAGATAAACATTAAGCTTTAGAAATTTTTTCATCCCCCCAACTTAAATTTTTAATAAGATAAAACATTTTAGCATCATATTTATATATAGGCAGGAATGAAGACTAAAAATAACATGCTTACAGGAACTTTTATATCCTAAATATACATAAGAAAACTAAAAACAGGAGTAAAAATTAATTGATCAAATTTTGATTTAATTTTAACATATAGAGATTCATTAGACTTCTATGCAGTGGAGAATAACATAAAAGCAAAAAAATACACTAACATAAATTCACAATTGCAACATAAAGAAAATACCTGGTGGTAAATTGAAAATTTTAAACATGAAGTTCTTAAGTGAGAGTTAGTAATATTCTAAACCTTCCTAAAATTTAGAATTAAGTTCAACACAAACTAACAAAACACAATAGACAACACAATTTTCACAATCACTTCCACAAAAGCAAAATATAACTTCTCACAATAATATAAATACATCACAATAGTGTCTAACATAACAAAATACAAACAAAGTAGCAGTCTCAATAAGTACAACACAAAACAAGTTAACAATGCAATATAATAATAGCACATAAAGTTCACAATATAAAAAACTAAACTACACAACTTAATCCTTCTCCTCCTCCTCCTCATCACTATCATTAATATCCCAAAAGGTAATAGGCTCATATGATGGATATTATGGATATGAATTAAAATACTGCACTTTAATCACCCCTCATAAGCAATTCTAAAGATGATTAAAATTTCTCCTAATAATCACTATGTCTTCTCATATAACCATCTATATGATCAATTAAATTCTCTAAATTTAATACTTTGCCTGCAGTATAATTGATGTTATCTAACATCCTTCGCAATAGGTGTGACTATGAATCAAAACTAGAAGCTTGACCTTATGATGTGGATGCACGTGGGGTAGAAACATGAGAAGTAAAGGCACCTGAACTTCTAGAAAATCATCCTCTCCAGTCAAAGATCAAATGTTGTGAATAAGAATTCACATTAACACTTGTGATGTGAAATAGAGGCTACAGTATCTCCTCCCAACTATCGAATCTAACACCCGCCTGCTCATATAAGGAAAAGATCAAGGATGTGAATCCCAAACCTGCAGTAGTTGCAGTTGTAGATAGTCTGATAAATCATAGATCCAATGTCAATCGACTTGAACTGTGAATGCAATAGTTCAAGGTAACTCTATCTCGAGTTACTTCGCTGAGGTGGTTGATTAACAATAGACGGGCAGAAATAAAGTGTGTCACACTTTCGATATATCACCTAAGTTTGACACTAGGAAGTTGGCTCTTCTTTCATTTGTGATCTTCCACGGTCCTCTTCCACCAGTCAATGACAATATGTTCTCGTCCAACTCCTCCTCAGTCGGACTATAATTCGAATAAAAACACAATGTACTAGGGGGCAACTAGTAAAACATATTTATTACCTCATGGGAGAAAGGCACTAGTTTTCTTCCAACCATGACCTGATCTTCTTCAGTCTTAGAGAGATTAGCGTAAAACTTCTGAACAACAGAAATCATAGCTATAGCAGAAAAATAGTAAAATCGTTCCCACTGTCGACGAGCAATCAAATCCTCCACTACTTCACTTGGACTTTTAAAACATCTCTTGGGAATCATTTTTCTTGAGTGCAATGTGTTACTATACTTGTACTAAGCTTTCGTGCTAACAAACTTGCTCGAATCGACAAGAGACTTCCCTTTACTCCTCTTAATTCTAGGGGCCATTTCTAAAATTCACATAAAATTCATAGTAAATCATAAATTCAATATTAAATCACTAAACTCAACTTCTAAAAGCTTAAACTATCATTTCTATGTATTTTCAATAGGTTTTTCTCAATTTTCCACCATGAATAGTGATTTTCAGTCAAATCCTTAATGTGCTCAAAATACATAGTGAAAATAAAAAATTTTTGCACAGAAGTGAAGCTCTTACCTCAAGAAGATCAAATCTAGCACATTTGGCTTGAATCCACCAAGAAATCTCTACTATTGAAGAAGCCCTCTCAAATGAAGAGGATGACGGTGAGGGGGTAAAAATGGTGTTTTTTGTTTTTAATTTTTACCTTTAACCGTTCGTGAACCTATTTAAGTGAACCGACACTTAAACATGACTGGTTCGATGCTTAGGCTCCTACCTCTTCGGTTGTTCAGCGCTTAAGCATGAGGTTTTGACGCTTTGGCGCTATTGCACGAATTTGATATTTTTAATTTTAAGTGAAATGCATATCTAGCCTAAGTCAACCACCCCAAAATGGTTTCATAAATCTTTAATAACTATTTTCTTCTCGATCAACTCTCCTCTTTCTCAAATTCACAAATATTAACTAATTCGATTCAACACAAAATAACACAAAATTTGTCACACAATCAAACACTTATATTAATTCACAAACAAATACAAACATTTGTGATACATAGTTTCTCAATCCAAAGAGTCTTGGATAACAATAAAACACAGAAAACAAACTTAACACTAACATCACAACACCTAACACAAACGAACGCTAAACTTAGAACTTAATTCCACTCTTCTTCTAGTGGAACGAATCTTGGCCTTTCATTAGTTTCTCCTTGGGCATTTGGAAAATAGATATGATAGAACGGAGGATGATGAAGAACTCTGGCTAAGTCTTCTTCAATCCATTTGTTTTTCAAATACATGGCCTTATTCACTTCTTCTATAAAACTTATGTGGCTAAATTGCATCTTAAGTTGTCATCCAATATGCTCTAAATGTGTGTTAACTTCCATCACTTTTGCTTCAATTGAAGCCACATCAACCTCTATTTTTGTGATTTTATCTGCTATTCCTTCTATACTAATGATTAGAAAACATTTGACTAATGAACTTCTTCTTCATTGGTTCCTCCTTTCTCTTCATATCAATCTCCCAAGAAGACATTTTTCCAAGATCTCTCACTCTTCACTTAGATTTTAGTGTTAAATTTGAGGTGGGGTGAGAATTCAAATCATTCCCTTCTATTTATAGGCTTTAGACCAAGCCTAAAACTACTAGACATGTTCTCAAACCACTAATCCATATTAAAAACCATTAAACTACGATTAAATCTTCTAAACACATAATTTAGCAAGTTTAGTTAACTACAATGCTTAAGCGCTGAATGTTGGCACTTAAGCGCTGATGCATAATTTAGCACATGTCAGTTTAACATCCAAATACACATTCTAACATGTCTAAGTCATCTATTAAGGTCTTGTTATCATTAATAAATCATTATATATTCAAAATACCATCATATTTTTCTTAATAAAAAATAACAACATAACATTCAAAATAAAAAACACACAGATAACTATGGGTTGCCTCCCACAAAGCGTTTTGTTTAATGTCGTCAGCCCGACGTAACCAGTGCTTATTATGGTTGACACAACAAAAAAAGATCATTTAATTTAAGTTAATCCCCTAAAAAGTAGGGTTTCAGCATGTGACCATTCACTTTGAATATTTTCGCAGTTTTAGGATCTTTGATATCCACAGCTCCATAGGGATAAACTTTTATCACAATAAATGGGCTCATCTATTTAGACTTATGTTTTCTTGGAAATAATCTTAATCTTATCTTATATAGCAAAAAATTGTTGCCCTGGCTCAAAATTTTTAGTAAGAATCATCTGATCATGCCACATCTTCATCTTTTCTTTATAAATCTTAGCACTCTCATAAGATTCATTCCTTATCTCTTNTATCATTAGTTAACTGAGATGATACCATCTCGGATCTTACATGTTCTCACAACAAATGTTAACATTTTAATTGGCCAAATCAAGAAGAAAATAAAGTAAAATATGAAAATCATCACAATGTATTTCAACATTAAAGATTAATACTTCACATAGCTTCCATCCAATACTTAATCACTTATCATTTAAGAAAAAAGATAAAGAAAAATACTCAGAATTCTTGGAGGAAACCCTAAACCCTAAACCCTAACCAATATGCTTTACGCTTATGTTCAACTGGTAAATGTCATGCTTTCCCAAATATTAACCTATATATGGACATNCAAGTCTTTTTTCATCAACATCCTTTAAATTAAAATTAAATTCTTTAATAGTCCAATATGCTTTACGCTTATGTTCAACTGGTAAATGTCATGCTTTCCCAAATATTAACCTATATATGGACATTCCTATAAGAGTTCTATATATAGTCCTATAAGCCCACAAAGCATAATCAAGTTTGATTGACCAATCCATTTTTATTGGATTCATAAATTTTTCCAATATTCTTTTAATTTCATAATTGGATTATTCAGCCAAATCACATGGTTGAGGATGAAAAGCAGTTGCAATTTGATGATTGATATGATATTTCTTTAAAAATTTCTTCATTATTACATTTCTAAAATTACTTCTCCTCCATCAGTTATGATCACCCTTGGCATTCCAAATTTCACAAAAAATGTTCATTCTTAAAAACTTTGCAACACTTTGAGCAACACTTTGAGGTAAAGCAACCGCTTATATCCATTTGGATACATAGTCTACTGCTATCAATATATATAAATTTTTGAAAGATGGTATAAATGGTCCTATGAAATATAATCCCCAAAAAACAAATATTTCAACAACACATAATTGAGGAGCATCTCATTTCTTCTAGAAATATTGCCTACTCATTGACATCTATCACAAGTTTTGATATAAGCATTTAACATCTCTAAGATTGTAAGTCAATGAAATCTATATTGCAAAATTTTATATATTGTTTTATCAATACCAAAATGTCCGCCAAGATCAGAATTATGACATTTTGGATAATTTCATAAGTTTATTCTAAAGGAATGCATCTTCAAATAATTACATTATTTCCTTGTTTACATAATAACGTGTCATCCCAAAAATAAGTCTTAGCTTCAGATAAAAATTTCCTCTTATGTTGGTATGTCATTTCATAGGGTATAATATCACTAACAATAAAGTTCACAATTTCAGCATACCATGGAACACACCACTCATTAATACTGAACAATTCTTTATCTGGAAAATGTTCATTAATTTCTTTTTTGAAATAAAGTGGTTTTTCTAATTCAAGTCTGGACAGATGATCAACAATTTGAATCTCAGCTCCCTTCCTAACTATTATCTCAAAGTTAAATTCTCACAAAAGAAGAATCCATCGTATCAATCTTTGTTTTACATCATTTTTTTCATTAAATATTTAATAGCAGAATGATTAACATGCACAACACATTTGGTTCCCATTAAGTATGATTTGAATTTATCAAAAGCATATATTATTGTTAATAACTCTTTCTTAGTTGCAGTATAATTAATTTCATTAAGAGTTCTACTAGCATGGTAAATTACTTTGAAAATCTTATCATTCTTTTACCCTAAAACAACTCCAATAGCATTATCACTTGCATCACACATTAACTAAAAAACTTTTTCCCAATCTGGTGAAACAATAATTAGTGCAGTGACTAATTTTTCTTTTAATAGCTCAAAAGCTTTTAGGCACTTCTTATCAAAATTAAAAATTACATCTTTTTCAAGTAAACGACATAGAGGCTTAGCAATTTTTAAAAAGTCTTTAATATATCTCCTGTAGAATCCAGTATGTCCTAAAGAACTCCTAATTTCCCTTACATTTGTTGGGTAAGGCAAATTAGAGATCACTTGAATTTTTGTAGGGTCTACTTTGATACCATTTTATGACATCTGATGTCTTAAAACAATTCCTTCTGCTATCATAAATTGACATTTTTCCAAATTAAGGAATAAATTTGTTTCTTCACAGTGCTTAAGAACTTTCGATAAATGTTCTAAGCATGATTCAAATAAAGTTTCAAACACTAAAAATCATCCATAAAAACTTCAATTCCTTTCTCAATTAAATTATAGAAAATAGCTATCATACATCTTTGAAATATATCAGGGGCATTACATAAACCAAAGGACATTCTTCTAAAAGCAAATGTATCATATGAACTAGTAAAAGTTGTTTTCTCTTGACCCTCAGGAACTATTTATATTTGGTAATAACCAATATTTCCATCTAGAAAATAAAAGTATTTACATTCAGCTAGTCTATCTAACATTTGATCTAGAAAGGGTAGTAGAAAATGATATTTCCTAGTGACAAGATTTAATTTTCTATAATTAATGCATATTCGCCACCCTGTGACTTGTCTTATTGGTATTAACTCATTATGTTCATTCATAATCACAGTCACTCCTCCTTTCTTAGCAACGTAGTGAATTGGACTAACACATGTACTATCTGAAATAGTATAGATAATTTCAACATTTAACCACTTTAAAATTTATTTCTTAACAACTTCTTTCATAACAGAATTCAATCCCCTTTGAGGACCAATCCTGGGTTTGCAGTTCTCTTCCATATGAATTCTATGCATATAAATTGAAGGACTAATTCTTTTAATATCAGCAAATATCCATCCAAAGGCTTTCTTATAATTCTTCAACATTTTCATTAAAATTATTTCATCTTTTGTAGTTAAACTTGAGGAAATTATAAACGGTAATATTGAGAAATCACCTAAAAAGAAATATTTTAAATGTTCAAGAAGTAACTTCAACTCAAGTTCAAGAGGTTTTTCAATCGATGGACAAAAAGATTTATCTTTTTCTATCGTGTCCAAAATTGTAGAACTTTCTCAAGAATAGTTTGAATCTTCCTTCTAAAGTCTTCAAATTGCACTAATTCCTCTTCTTGCTCGTGTTCCAACTCTTTCATTTCATATTTCACTTAATAAATTATTTTGAAATGACATTCACTCGGATATCTTATTATATTCATTTTGTAACATTCATCATCTTTAACTTTTGCAGGATACTTCATTGATTTAAAAATATTAAAAGTAATTGTTTGATCATTAACGTGCATAGTTAATTCCACTTTCTACACATCTATCATTGTTCTTCCTATAACTAGGAAATGTCTCCCCAAAATGATAGTTATTTCTTTATATTCCTTCATATCTAACACAACCAAGTCAACATGAAAGATAAATTGATACACTTTCACTAGGACATCTTCTATAACTCCTTTAGGGTACGTTATTGAACGATCTGCTAACTGCAGAGTTACAGTAGTAGGGGTTATTTCTCTAATCCCAATGTTTTGAATATTGATAATGACATAAAGTTAATGCTTGCACCTAAATCATATAAAGCTTTCCCATAAAATCTGTCTCCTGTTGCACATGGGATTGTAAAGCTACCAGGATCTTTAAGCTTTTTAAGAAGCTTTTTCTGAATTATAGCACTGCACTCTTCAATATGTGCAATAGTCTCGTTATCTTTGAAATTTCTTTTCTTGTTAAGAATATCTTTCATAATCTTCATATAACTTGACATTTATTCTAAGGCTTCAGCAAATGGAATATTAATTGTAAGCTTTTTAAAGATTTCCAAAAATTTTGAAAATTGTTTATCCAACTTTTGTTGACAAAGTTGATACACTAAAATAATATACTATTTTATGTACTTATTTATGCCTATTTTTTATGATATTGCACTTTAAAGAATGATATTTTTGTGTTTTTGTTACAGGTATATCATTTTTAGGCATTTGGAGTAAAAAAGACAAAAAAGAGAAAATTCGGAGCCAAAACAGCCATTTTTGGAATTCTGGCATGATGCGCCACAATCCAAAGAGCTTGCACATGATGCACCAGATCGGCGCATGATGCGCAGGGACAACTTTTTCAAATTAAGGCAGTTCAAGATGAATTTTGTGCAAATTTTTAAAGGGACACTTGTTCTACACACCTCATGGAGTAATTCAATACATTTAACACTTTAGAAGGTTCTTTTATGAAGAGATATGACTCTTGGATCAAATGACACATCTTTTGAATTCAAAAGAGTTAACTTTTTGAGGGAATTTTAGAGGGAATTTTATTCTTTTCCAAAAGATGCGGCCTAAAATAAAAGAGGAAGACTTCATAGAGTTGGAGAGGAGGCTTTTGTGTGTGATGTGAGAGAGAAAAAGAAAGTGACGTGAGTTAGAGAGAGATATAGAAGAGGATATTTTCTTCTAAGGTTGTAAAAGAAGAGGTATTATGGTAGATTTCTTCTTCATTGCACTTCTAATAGAGAATTGGGAGTGATTGTAAAGAGAAAAAGCTTAGAGAGAACTTCTAGGGATTTGCTTTGGAAGGACTATGAGATAAGTTGTATTTTTATTTCTTTAGTTTAGTAAACTTTTTTTTATATATGAAATTTGTGTTTTTATCCTTCTCATATATTGAGTAGTCTTCTTTATCCTTCTCCCTACTTTGAAGATATGGTTTTGTGAATAATAGATTTTGTTTTTCACGATTTTAAATGATAATAATTTGTGATGATTTGAACTATGATCTTCATTTACTTTTCAATCGAGCCAATTGAAATGTTAAAACTTGTTGATAGACATATGTTCTTAAATGAGATAAGATTTTTACAACATAGGGAGAATTACATATGATTTCATGGAAGAGTATGTCATCTATGAGATTGAGTGCAAATAAATAGGGAAATGTACTTTGTTGGATGCAGAATTGAAGATTTTAAGGTGACAGATTAAAACCCCCAATTTAGTTCAGTTGATTGGAAACTAATGTAAGATTGTTAGCCCTCAGGGGAGGGAGTAGTGGGAGCTCTGGAGTGGTAGCCGATATCCTCCCAGCCTAACCATGGAATTAAAGACCAAATTCTAGATTAGTTAATGTTCTTTATAGCACTCGAAAGATGGTAAAGAATAGAATTACTCTTATTTGGCACAGAATAGTTCTTATATATATTTTTTCAAATGATTTCAATTTCTTCACAAATCATATACTCATTGTAAAGGGGAAGGATGCTTTCTTAAAATTGAACTTTTCATCAGAACAAAAACTTTGTTTAATTTTTGTAATTTTACCTTTAAAAGTTTAGTATTTAGTTAGTTTAATTTCTATAATCTTACATCTGCATTTTAATTAGCATTCACCTAAGTAGTCAATTTTCAAACTTCGCACTTTATTTTTATTTTTTTGGTTTTTGATATAAAATAATTTTCATAATTTACTTTAGGATTTTCCAACTTCCCTGTGGGATCAATATGTAGGATTGATATTAAAAGAGATTTGGTAGTTTAAAAAGAGTTTTAAAAGATAAATTATTTTCATAAAAAGTATTTTTTTAAGATTATATTGCATATTTATTAGAAATCTGCCTACATCAAGTTTTTGGCGTCGTTGAGTGGTGTCAACTTCTTACATATTTTCATATACAAAATCCTGTATTAGAAGTCTCTGAGGAAAAGGAAGTGGTGGTTTCTCCAACTCAATTTTAAGTCAAGAAATAGGTCTCTTTAAACCTTTCGGAGCATCCTCTTCAGGCTCTTCAATTTCTTCTCTCTCTACCCCATTCTCTTTTTGAACTCTACCTTCCAACTCTCTTCCACTTCTAAGTTGAACGGCTTTTATTTGCTATTTATTATGGTATTTTAGATTTACTTATGTATTACTAGGATCTGCCCCTTGGGATCTATTACTTAATAAATTTGTTATTTGTCCTAATTAATTCTCAATATTTCTAATTGTAACTCCTTGACTTTGTAACTGATTTCCTATTTATAACACCACTTCTTATATAGATTACTATTAAAACCTGGAGGATAAGTGGGTCTATAATTACTATTATCTTGATTATTCCAGTTTCTCAATGGGTTTACTTGGTTATTCCCCCATTATTGATTATTATCACCCAAAGTATTGTTCTAGTTAAAGTTAGGATGGTTCTTCCAACCTGGGTTATAATAGTTTGAATATGGGTTATACTACTTGTTGTTTATGGCATTCAAAGTTTCTAATGATGCTTGAAAATATACCATTTGACCTAATAAATTCTCTTCAATCATTGCAATTAGTTAAGAAAAATTCATTCTAAATTGGTCTAACTTCCTTGAAATTGTAGCAACTTGATTTGCAAATATTGTAAAAGCATCAGATTCATGAATATTAGCTACTTTCTTAGGATTTACCCCCTCGTAAGGCCATTAGAAAGCATTAGTTCCCATATTTTCAGTTAAAGCATAAGCGTCATGAAATGGACTTGACATTAATGAACCACTAGTAGTGGCATCGATAATAGATCTAAGAGATCCAACTAATCCATTATAAAAAGTTTGAATTGTTAACCAATCTAATATAGCATGGTGTGGATGCTTTTTCTGTAGTTCTTTAAATAGTTCCAATGCTTCATAAATAGATTCCCTTTCAAACGGACAAAGAGATGTAATATCATTTCTAAACTTCATAATCTTTTATGATGGAAAATATTTAGCAAGGAATTTCTGCGCTAAATCACCCCAAGTTTTGATAGATCCAGGTGCTAAAGAATGTAACCATATCCTAGCCTTATCCCTCAATGAGAAAGAAAAAAGTCCAAGTCTTATAACATCATTTGATACACCATAATATTTAAATGTAAAACATAATTCTATAAAAATGGCAAAATGCAAATTTGGATCTTCAGTTGGTGCTCCCCTAAACTGATTATTTTATACCATTTAGATAATAACAGGTTTAAGTTCAAATGAATTAGCCACTATGACCAAAGGAAAATATGTTGAGATTTTCATACCTATTTTACACTATTTTTGATGATATTGCACTCTTAAAAAAGGTATTTTTGATGTTTTATTGCAGGAATGATGAATTAGGGTCATTGGAGCAAAAAGATAAAAATGTATTTTTGATGTTTTGTTGCAGGAATGATGAAATATCGTCATTGGAGCAAAAGGATGCGAAAAGGAGCAAATTTTGAGAAAAAAGGACCAAAATGTGAAGAATTGAACTAGGGTGTCGATGACGCCATCAACCCCGCTAACGACGAGGTTTTCCCGAGACTCCAGAATTAATTCATTAAGAAGGTCCGTCAACGGTGCCCTCGAGGCCGCCGATGGCGAGCTTGGCGGTTATGACCAACTAGGCTTTGGATGAGGACAAATTTTGAAGGGATGCTTAAGAAACTATTGGGAAAGCTCATCCACAACTTTAAAAAAAGATTTTGGCTGAACATTAGAGAGGTCCTGAAGGTTAGAAAGGTTCCATTAGTGTGTAGAGAGTTTACAAGAGTGTCTAAATTTTGAGGAATTCTTCGAGAGATTGTAAGAGTGGAGGAAAAGTGAGAGATTTCTTCCTCATTGCCACTTCGAAGAGGAATTTTGTGTGCTGTAAAGAAATGACGAGATTCAGAGGAACTTCGAGGAGTTTTCTTGGGGAGAAATTAGAGATAAGTTTATTTATTTTT
>JXCR01139464.1:28506-50596 GCA_002079205.1 Phalaenopsis hybrid cultivar
GATATTACTTGAGCAATATGTATACTTGCGTTGATAAGTGTGACTTTACCATTATTGAATATTATATATATAANAACAAATAAATAGGGAAATAAATATATCGGGCGTAGAATTGGAGATTTTAGAGTGACAGACTAAAATCCTTAATTCGGTCCTATCGTGGTGCTGAAGTGTAGATTTTAGCCCTAAGGTGAGGGGAACGTGGGAGCTTCAAAGTGAGAACTGGTATCCTCCCAGCCTAGCCACAGATTCAGTAAATAAACGTAGGATTAGTCAATGTTATTTATGCCTAGACCAAAGGGTAAAGAATAGGTATGCTCATATTTGACACAATATAATTTGAACTAATTCACTTTAACCATTTACTATAATTTCTTGACAAGGAGAAGGATGCTTTCTTATATATTGAATATCACATTCAAACCTTCATCAGTATAATTAGATAAGCAATTTGAATTATATTGTTGTGATTAAGTATTGCTTTTCTAAAATCTTAGTTTGTAGTCATAAGCAAATTGAATTCCATTGTTGCGATTAAGTATTGCTTTTTCTAAAATCTTAGTTTGTAGTTCTAGAGTTATTTAAGAGTTATTAAAATTACATATTTATTTCAATTGCCTATTAGTGACAGATAAGCCAAAATTGAACTTCATTGTTGTGATTAAAGTATCGCTTTTCTAAAATCTTAGTTTGTAGTTCTAATATTACTCCCTGTGGGATCGATATCTAGGACTCCAAATCTTAGTTTGTAGTTCTAATATTACTCCCTGTGGGATCGATATCTAGGACTCCATTAGACCCGTAGTACTTGAGCGATACATATACTTGCGTTGATAAGTGTGACTTTACAATTATTGAATATTTTACTATGCGATATGTATAGGTCTTAGTCCATAATTCTAAACTACTCCCTGTGGGATTGATATCTAGGACTCCATTAGAGCCCTATATTACTTGAGCGATATGTATAATTGTGTTGACAAATTTGACTTTAACATTATTGAATATTATATATATATACATCTTTATTAAATCAAACATATTAAGTGTGACTTTACACTCTATTAGAGCCCTATATTACTTGAGTGATACGTATACTTGCGTTGATAAGTGTGACTTTACAATTACTGAATATTTATTTTGTCAATATTTATGAAATCTATAACTGTTACTAAGGTTTTGGTACAGTTTTTTAGGAATTAAATCTTTTAGCAGCAGTGTTAAATACTTATATTCTTAAGCATATATAAAGTCGCGGCCACACTACAACAGGTTTTTGAATACTACAATAAAGTTCATCCACTGTAGAGTTTGCATAATCTTTTAAAGGTCAAAATTCTTTATTAATTTAAGCATTTTGATTATTTTGGTTCGTCATTTCTTGACATTTTTTATTTTTTTTCTGTATTTTTGTTTTTTTTATTTTTATAATAGTTCTTTCCAATTCAGAATCGTAGGGCACTAGTCCTTTAGAACCTGAACTACGCATACATTACTACAAAATGACATAAAATAAAATCACACAAACAAGAACATTATATAAAAAGAACACTACAATATTCCTATAATAAATCTAAAAGTTTAAATAAGACATTCTAAAAATAAAAATTTGCTTTCTANATATATATAAAAATCTTTATCCAATCTATAACCGTTATTAAGTTTTGGTGTCGTTGTTGAGGAATTAAAGCAGTATTAAATATTTATATTTTTAAGCATATATAAAGTCACTGTCAACTGGTGGTGCCACATAATCTGACATATACTACTTTGATAATATTTTGTGCTTCTATTTTGCTTAAACATCATAGCCACATCTAGTCGAACGATCTCCTGTAGAGGACATCACCTACTAGAGTGTAAGACATAACCCTTTTTATAATGTGATGTGCCTCAGACTTATCCTCTGGCAGCTTTCCAATTTGCAAATATTCCATTAATTGCTTGCGCCAATCTTAATTGATATCCGTAACTGTAATTATCATTTCTTCTTCTTTCCTTAGCTTGTGTAGGGTTTCGAGGTTGATCTGAGATAAAACTTGTCTTCCTTGTACTGTGACATCAATGGAATCCTTTGGTGGACACGCCAATTCCTTAGCAAGTTTTGCTAAACCGTCAGCATGGACATTATCTCCCTTAGGAATCCGATAGAAACTTACATTGAGAATCTGCTCCAATAGCTTCATTGCGTATTGATGGTATTCTGCTAGTATTGGTTTCAAAATCTTGTATCGATCGGCGACTTGCTGGATGATGAGTTGTGAGTCGTCATAGATGACAATGTCTGTTATATCCATCAAGATTGCCAATGCTAATGCGGTGATTAAGGCTTCATATTTTGCTTCTTTTTTGGTACATGGCTTTGTCAGGTGGTATGAGAACCTCAACATACCTTTATCTGGTGTGGTAAAGATCAAACCAATACCTGCTTTTCCTGGTATAACTATGCCTGATCCTTTGTCCTTTCTGGCTGATGAAGCTCCGTTGAAGTACATCTCCCAGCATTGTGCACTAGAGAATTCCATTCATAGTATCTACTCATCCAGTAGTTCATCATTAAGAGGGGACCCAACTGGAAGTGGGTGTGCAGTGAGAAAGTCTGCTAAAATATATCCCTTAATAGCATGGAGGAGAACAAAAGTTATATTGAATTGTAATAAAATCATTGACCATCTTGCTAGACGTCCAAAGAATGTTGGTCAGGTCATCAAATATTGTAATAGATTAACTTTTGAAATTAGGGTATTCTTATGAGAATGTATGTAGTGCCTAAGCTTTTGAGTGACAAAAATCAAAGCTAGACAATGTTTCTCAATAGGTGGATACCTTATCTTTGTCGATATTAGATGGTGACTGAAGTACTAGAGTGTGTTTTCCTTACCCTCGTCATTGACTTGGGCTAAGAGGGATCCAATAATATCCAGCCTTGCCACAATTTCAGCAGGTTGTTTGCTAACCAGACTTTGATTTTGATATCCATCTATTTGAGTTCCTGACTTGTCATATCCCTCTGAAATCAACATTCAGTGTTGAACTCATACCTGAGATCTCACCAGAATCTTTCCTATGCACCTCCTCAGTCAAAATCAAATTATGAATATCATCACATTTCAATTTAGATTTACTTGCAAAACAGCTAACTGCCATCCTCATGGCTTCCCAACTATTTGGCGACGATGCCAACAATATCAGTGCACGTATCTCATCATTAAAATTAATTTCAATAGATGACAATTGATTTGTGATAGTATTGAAATCATTCTAGTGTCGGGCAACAAAAACACCTTTCGCCTTCTTCAAGTTGAATAACTTCTTCATCAAGTACATCTTGTTATTTGCTAATGGTTTTTAATACATACCTGATAAGGCTGTCATAAGATCTACAGTCGTCCTCTTCTTAATGACATTGTGTGCAACGATACTGAATGTCTTTATTGGATTGACAAGTTCTGGGGGTTATCTTCATGACTACACTTAGTTTTAATTTAGATTTCTTATTTGTGTGCATAATTTCTACTTTTAAACTCATGTGTGGTTGTGTTTTCTTCATGGATTCTGAGTAGTTTTCCTTATCTTTTTCATTAAAATGATAAGTGATTAAGTGTTGAAAGTAAGTTGTGTGAAGTACTAGGCTTCAATGTTGGAATAAGTTGTGATGATTTGAAACCTTGCACTTAATTTACTTCTTAATTTGTCCAATCAAGATGTTAATACTAGTTGGGAGAACACATAAGATACGAGATGGTATTATCTCAGTCAACAAATAGTTTAAAATCATATATTGATTTTATAGATTAGAATGTATTTCATTGTGTTGAGTGCAAATAAAGAGGGAAATAAACTTTTAAATGGTGTAGAATTAGATGACTTTAGAGTGATAGGCTAAAGCTCCCAATTTGATTTATAGTTTTAGGTTTTGATATGAGATGTTAACCCACAGGTGGAGGGAGAAGAAGGAACTCTAGAGTGAGAGCTAGTATCATCCCTACATAACCGGTCTTCAAGACTATTCAAATTATAAATTAGCCTATGTTATTTATAGTGCCTCTAATAAGGGTAAAGAATATTATTATTCTAATTTGGCACAACACATTTAGAATAATTTCACAACAGAATTTCTCTACTTATTATTGATTCATGATAAGAAAAAAGATATTTTACTTATATTTCCTTCATCTTGTAAGTATTTAGTTAAATTAATTAGTTGCTTATTTTATTTTCATAAACCAAAAATTATAAAAATAATCAAATTTGTATTCTTATTTTAGCATCTTAAGTTTAAGTAATAATATTTTGCTAAGTAGATCTTTTTCATCTAAAATTTCTAAACTTTCTAGTTTTTTAAAGTGAACATTGCTAATCTCCCTTTGGGTTAGATATTCGGGGCTTAATCAAATAGTCTTATATTACTTGACAATGATACATATACTTGCGTAATATCTCATATTTAAATATTATAATTGTATTCTTATTTGTTTCATATTGGAAAATTTATTTAGCTTTTTCTTTAGATTAAGTTTTTGACTTTGTTGCAAATTAAGAATAACTATTAAGGAAATTAAGTATATATTTGCATACATTGCATTTTACATTTATATAGAAAGTTAAGCTCACCTACGTCCACGGTGTTGCAGAGGATTTTACTACTTGAGCAATTTCCACCAGTCGATCGTCTTGACTTACAAGAGGAATATCTCACTTCATTACTCTCTTTTCTTCTCTCTTTTCTTCTCTCTCTACACTGAGAAACACCAAAGAAGATAAACTTACAAGAGAAGTAAACCCAATTTCTCTTCTGCTACAGGACACCAAGAAGAAGCCAAGAAAGAATAATCGTCTTCTTCATTTTTCTTCCTTTTACTGCAATTCCCTTTTTGGAGCCATAGAACTATAGGGAAGCCCATTTTGGATCCTTCATATGTTGGTCCTAACCACCCTTAGCCAAAGGCTAAGGACTTAGGGGCCACCCACATAAGTTTTCAAAAGAGTGGTGAAAGGGGTTAAGCATGAATGACTTTAGGGTTTTAGGATTGTGTGTGAGTTGTGATGTACTCAAGTGTGTGTGTGGGGGGGGGTGGTTATGACCAAGACCCAGTCACCCAAGGTTTCCCTAAGGCATGATTGAACCTATTGGAACTCACCTTGAGTCTTTACTTGTAGGTCTTAACCATCCCAAATGACATTTGGGGGATTGTGACCATCCAGGTGGGACTTTCCAAGAGGATTAATGAAGGGTTTAGAATTTATATGTGGGAGGGCTCCATTTACTAGGTTTTCTAGGATAGCCAACAAGAAAGTCTTACGCTTCTAAAGAGGAGAAATTAGACATCATCAAAAATGAGGTCAGCACGAATTAGGCACAATCATATAATGTTATAAATAAAACCAACTTAAAAAATAATGAGAGAAATTTAATCGAAAACATAACGATAAAAAATTAAAATGCAAATCAAATTTAACATCTTCTCAATGGAAAAAGTAAAAAAAAATCATAAGCAAATAAAAATGTCTAGTGCAGTAAGAAATGTAAAATGTCCCACAAGAATATAGAGAAAATCAGTCTTCCCTCAAATGTCACCATTCTCATGAAAAAAAGACGTAAATAATGCACCCAACGGTCAGGGTTCATCGCCATAAAAAACTCTCATTAGGTCTAGACTTCAATCAACTTCATCTAGAATAGATATATAATGACATCTCCTCATAAACTTTTGGAGTTCTCTTAAGAAAAAAGATAACTTGCTGGATAGAAGTTGCTTGTGATGGGTCGTTTTCATTGGTACATGAAGCGACCAATTATGAAATCTGACATCTAATGAAAGTAGCTCCCTCTTTTTTCTTTTTTCCTAACTCGGGGATGCTTTGACTGACTAGTGGACTCAACTTCATGGAGGTTTGGGTTGGGGCTTTCAAATTATGAGGGATATCACCAAACCCTGCCTCATTGGAGATGCATGCATTTTTTTATAGTTTCCACAACACCACTAGACATAAGATCTAGCTTCTCTTCTACCTCAAGATAGATGCCATTGTATTTAAATTTTTTTTGTTGTTGGAACCACTTATAGTTTCATATGACATGTTGGACGTTTTTTTAAGAGTTTTTGGATGCACCTATTGAAAAACTGACCTTATACTATATTTAGAGCCAAAATTGATCAGAAAAGACTTTCTTTGCACTCCTCTGCCCGCTCTTGGTCTTTCTTCGCCCCCCTTTGTGCCACTTTGCATCCTTCCATGCCATTCCACACCATTAGTGATTTAATTTTTTTATAGTTTTGAGTTTTTGTGGCGAGTTTAAGTGTGAATTCTTCTCTAAGAGTGTTGTAAAGGGAGAGAAGTGAGAGGTTTCTTCTTCCTACATTTCCTAAAAGAGGCTACAAGGGATTTGCTTTGAGAAAGAGTTTCAGATAAGTGTTGTTTGTTTATTAGTATTGTACCTTTTATATATGAAATTGAGTTTTGTTGTATCTTTTTCGTAAAGTCTGAGTAGTTTTCTTTATCTTTCTCCCTACTCTCAGATATTGTGAAATGAAGAGATAATTCGGTTGTGCCAATGTTAAAATATAAAACAAATTGTGATGATTTTTTCAGCTCCGCTCTTAATTTACTTTTTGATCTGATCAATTGAACTATTTAAATATGTTGTGAAACATATGATCCAGGAAATGGAGTATAAGTTCTACAATAAAGTGAGAATCACATTTAAGTCCATGAAGGAGTATTTCGTTCATGGAATTAAGTGATAATAAATAGCAAAATATATATTGTTGGGTGTAGAAGTGGAGATTCTTAGGGTGATAGACTAGAATCCCCAATTCGATCTTAGTGTTTAAGAAATAAAGCGAGAGTTAGCCTTCAGGTGAAGAGAAGTGGGAGCTTTGGAGTGGAAGCCAGTATCCTCCTAGCCTAGCCACAGATTTAGGGACTAAACCTAAGATTAGCCAATGATTTTCTATAACACTAAATCAGGGTAGAGAATTAAAATTGCTTCTATTTGGCATAATACATATTTAAACCATTTATTTCATCTCGATCAATGTAGAGAATTAAAATTTCTCCTATTTGACACAATACATATTTAAACCAATTATCTCATCTCATTTCACGAAAAACTCATTGTAGTGGGAAAGATGTTTTTTCATATTAGAAAACTTCATCACATAAACATAGTTTAGTAGTTACTATTTTAAACTTTACATTAAAATTTTGCTAGTAGTTAATAATTTAGTTTTGATAGTTTGAGATCTCATTGTAGTGGGAAAGATATTTTTTCATATTAGAAAACTTCATCACATAAACATAGTTTATAGTAGTTATTATTTTAAACTTTGCATTAAAATTTTGCTAGTAGTTAATAATTTATCTTTGATAGTATCTCAAACATTCAAAATTAGTGATAGTAATTTCTTTTTATTTCTGTGAATTCCTAGTTAATTTATCATTTCAAATTTAAACCTTCCTCGTGAGATCGATATTTAAGACTTAAATAGAATGACTTATATTACTTGGTAATGATACATATACTTGGGTAGAATCCCAACATTAAGTGCTTAACGTTATTATTCATAAAATACCCCATCAAGTTTTTGGAACCGTTGTAAAATGGAGTCAACTTTATAAATTTTCCAGAATTATATTTTCTCGGGATCACCTACGGTCATATTTCTTTCGTCTTATTCCTATAAGCAACCAAAACCACTGTTTTAAAATCGGATCAAACTCAAAGGTAAGGCTGGAGAACCAATCGGTTCAAAACTCTCGTCTCCAATCCAGATCAAGAATCCCTCACAGTCATTCTTCCCATCGTGACCGAAGTCTTCACAATATAGTCACAATTCAAGGCACTGAGGAGAGCAGCAGTGAGATCATGGTATGCAAAATCTCTGAAACTCCCAACTTCTTTTCTCTCGTTTGCATAAGCAACAGTAACCCTCCCTCCCGTTTATTTTCTCTAGTTTGTTTTTTTCACTACAGTAGCCGCATGAAGGGCTAAAAGATGCCATGTTCCCCTCTAAGGCTAAAGACACACCCTACCTCTTCTATCCCTCTCAGATGCCGGAAACCTTCGACTCCCTCTTCTGCCCTAAAGCCTGAGTCGCTCCTCCTTGTGCGCATAATTTCTGACGCTCTACTGCGATTCTTTTCACTTTCAAAACGACAAAGCCATGATCCCCTTTGCATAGTTTCGACTCCTGTGCAAGCCAAAAATGATCGCCCTATGCTGTTGCTTCTTAAATAGAGTTGCCCGTTCTTGAAGTGTATGTCAATGGGTCTCTTTTTAAAAAAATTTTTTAAAATTAAAAGGTGATTGATTCATTGTACTCAACGGCGTATGAATAAGCGCTCCATTCATCAAGGCTTTGCCTTGCTTGATCACGACGTTGATCGATGCCCCGTGTTCTTTTCCCTTGACTCGCTTGCATGAACTTAAAAGAGGGATAAATCTTGTTAGATCTAGCCCTAGCACGATCCTAAAGTTGAGCTGACCCAATTCTCCACTTACTATTCTATGTTTTATGTTGTGTATTGTATTTAAAAAGGATAAAGAAAAAGCAAAAAATCTGTGATGCATTTTCATTTTACTAGTCGGGGCATGGAAAGGTATAAAGGTGGGGGTATTTGAGCAGCTTTTCTTAAAACCTCAATTCGAGGAGAGCAAAATACCTGCAAGGAATATTGTGAACTCGTTAAGAGAATTCTTTTAAAATCAGAGTTTAATTCTTTCATGCAAAAACAATAATAGGGACAATTGGGAAATTTTTGAAAACCTCCATTCGAGGATAGGACAGTACCCGTTTCTACTGGAAAATTGCAAAATCATTTGGAGAATTATTTTTAAAATCATAAAACTCTCTGGTTGTGATTTAAAGTTTTCTGCAGGTAATTTGAGGCCTGTTTCATCTTTTGAGATCGCGGGTTAAATGCTTCTTTACTTCCCCATTTCACCTTTTGAGACCGCGTATTAAAAAATGATTTTTCTCCCTGACCACAGTGTATTACGACACTAACCAGTGATTCGTTTAAGATAGTTGGAAAGATTGACAATTTCTGGTGCCCCTTAAAAGGGGTTGACGTGGGAAGGATGCCAAAATTCTGGATGATTTTAACTTGTAATTAATTTAAATTTTAAAATCTTCAAGTTTATAAATAACATAAAATTTGACTCATTTAATTTTTAAAATGATTGGAAAATTCGTGCTTTTAAAATTTTGGCTTTTAGTGTTTTAAAATATCAAGGACATGAATTTTTAAATATTTAGGTTTTTAAGTTTTTTTAAAAAAATTAAGTATGACATTTAAAACATAAGTTTTCAGGGCTTAAAATTATTAAAAATTAAACTATAAAATTTAAACTCAGAAGACTTGAAAACATTTTAAAATTGAGCTAATCTTACTTAGGCACCCAGAGCTTAGAAATCAATTCAAAATTGATTTTTTTTTAAATTATGCTCATAGTGGAGAAGAATAATTCAAATCTAGAGTTTTCTAAAAATTTGAAATTAATATGTCAAATCAAAACGAGATTCTCAATGTTTCTGCTAGCGAACATAAGATGATTCTTTTTTAAAGCCTAAAATCATAATGCTCTTGCAAATACTTTAGCTCTGAATGATTTCACAATCTATATAAAGTCCATGTTTATTTTCCAAGTTAAATAAGAAATCTTGAAATGTGAGCCCACTCATAAGACTTAGATGAATACTACTTGAGCTACTCTAGAGCTATGCACTCCTTAGGGTGTTTATATAAGCAAGTTAATTACACATCTTTTCAAAATCTTATATATGCCTCCTAATGTAAAGTTTGCATTAAATTTGTGGCTTAAAAGTTATGGAAGCTTTTTTAAAACTCTTTAAGATATTCTAGTATATGAAATTAAATGTCAGCATGTGCTCTAACCGATATGTTGAAAGCTCAAATACTGGGCTCTAGAATGATGCGTGGGTTAATCCAATCTTCTTATCTATAGAATAGGGTTTTAAGTTCCACCCAACTAGTTTGATCCTTCTCATCGTAAAGGCTGGAGTTAATGTCTAGTAATTTTGAAGTAAATGTCCAAATCCTGAAATACGAATTTATAAGTACAAATCGTGAAACTAGTCTGATCCTATTCCTTGAAAGAATAGAAATCGACATAACTTATATCTTAAAAAATCTAAACTAACAAAATTAAATCTCTCACTTTAAATATAAATTTTTTAAATGTCTAATATTTCGATGTTGATCGTATTGATCTAAGATTTCATCCAAAGGGATCAATCGTTTACATTAAGATTTTTAAAGTAGTTAACTAAAATATTTAAGTTAAAATAAATCACTAAAAGCTAAAAGCAAATTTCATCCATCCTCCATAATAGTTTGTCTAGGGTCACAAGCTTCTAATTGGTTCGACTCAAAAAGAGTGAATCCATATCAAATGTATTAATATATTCATAATCAAAGTAATTTCATTCCAGTAAAGACATGGTTTGGGTCCTCTATTTGAGTGATTTTGCTATCAAATAACACCACAAAATAACAGTTATGACAAGTGCCCTCTGACCGAGTGATTGCCAGCAAATGATGTCATTATTACAATCACGTCCGCAGCCCATATGTTTCTCAATGACTTTCTACCTTCTAAGTTGTGAATCACATGGGTACAATTGATTTGCACAAAGCTTTCTATTAGCTAAGGTCGACTTAAATTTGTTCCCTTCGATAAACATCCACCACATATCTATAAAGATCTCTTAGATGACGCAACCCATGGCCAGTGACAAGAATCCTTCTGTTAGGTTGGGTCGACTACCTCCTCTTACTAAGTAGATTAAGTCTCTGTTTGGGAGCACTTTTTAGGTGCGGCGCGGGCATTCGCCGTGACTTCTCGCAAAAGCTGTCCGTTTTGTTCGCGACTTTGGGCAATTTGGCGGTAGCAGCGGGGCGAAAGCGGGCCGCGGGATATCTGTGGCTTCTCCCGCTTTCGACCTAAATTTTACCCTTTTCCCTCTACCTACCCTCGGTGATTCCCGCTGTTTCCCCGCGTCTGACCGTCCACCCTAGGTGATTCCCCGCTGCTTCCCTCGAGTCCCCTTCTCCTTCTCCTCTTTCGTCGTCCCTCGACCGACAGATCTAAGGTAAGACAAGCTATTTTCTTCTTTCTTTGAGGATCTGACGAAGGATTTGCGTTTTGCGGTTCGTGATGGTTTCTCCTTCACATTTCTTTCCTGTTTCTGTCATTTCTCTTTTCTCCTCCTTCCCTGTCGTGGATCTGTTGCTTCTTAACGAATAATGGCTTTAGGTAGTTTTTGAGGCACAAGAGAAATTACTTCATCTAACTCTTACCTGAGTAGTACACCTAGATTTGGGATCATTTTGGCATTGTCCATCCAAGTTGCAGATCTTGCAGTACTTTTTTTCGGATCTGCGGTTTTGCAGTTTTGTGGTTTTGTGGCATTGCGGTTTTGTGGCTTTGCAGGTTTTGTGGTTTTCCCACAGAAACGTGTTAAGTGTTGTTCGAATTGGCTTGTTCATACATGAATTGGTTTCTTCATACATGAATAGTTTTCCCTATACATGAATACGTTTCTTGCGGAGCTGCTGCCTTTAAAAATATATAAAATGCCTTATTTCCTATGGTTCGTGTAGAACTTCTGATTACTTTGTGAAGGAAAAAAAAAAGTTGGCTTATTTCCTTTGGTTCATGTAGAACTTGTGATTAGTTTGTGAAGGAAAAAAAAAGAAAAAAAGAGGTTTTTTCTGGATTTAGGGAAGCAGTCCCTTTGGTTAGTTCATGCTTTGCACCAATAATAATTTACTTTCACAATCCTTCAATGCATTGATTACACGTTGGAATTATAGCTGCTGCCTTTAAAAATATATAAATTGCCTTATTTCCTTTGGTTTGTGTAGAACTTCTGATTAGTTTGTGAAGGAAAAAAAAATAGGGTTGGCTTATTTCCTTTGGTTCATGTAGAACTTGTGATTAGTTTGTGAAGGAAAAAGAAAAAAGGAAAGATATTTTTTCTGGATTTAGTGAAGCAGTCCCTTTGGTTAGTTCATGTTTCGCACCAATAATAATTTACTTTCACAATCCTTCAATGCATTGATTTCACGTTGGAATTACAGCTGCTGCCTTTAAAAATATATAAATTGCCTTATTTCATTTGGTTCGTGTAGAACTTCTGATTAGTTTGTGAAGGAAAAAAAAACAGGGTTGCAGTCCCTTTGGTAATTANAAAACTTCAGATATTCAGCAGTTGCCCTTTACTGTTTATTGATAATACTTTTTTATGCTTGGGTTTGCTGAAGTACAAATCCGAGGGGCGTGTAGGCAACTGCTACTACTGCATTTCTATGTATGAATCAAGGGGAAGGGAGAAATTTGCAAATCATTATGTTTTTTTGATGCTTCTGGGAGGGTGTATTGTATGAATGAAAGCTTTGTATCTTCTTCTTTGATGCTATAATAAAGTTGTGGCCTCCTTTGCCGTGGATGTAGGTCATTTTGACCGAACCACGTAAACATTTGGTGTCCTTTTTTCATTTTTTTTAATTTCTTTAATCAATTTTTTAATCTAAAACTATATTGTTGTGTTTCATATCTTTGCTTTGTCGTAGTAGTAACATGGCTGGTAAGGCTAAAGAACATGGTTCACCGGCACTCTGGGAAAAGGAAATCAAATNCTAAACTAAAATAAATAAGGAAAATAAATAAAGATAAATATGGGTTGCCTCCCACAAAGCGCTTAGTTTAATGTCATCAGCCCGACATACCCAGTCCTTACTCTAGGTGACCAACATTAAAATCTTTTTAAAAACTGGTCTTTGACCATCAAAATATGCTTTCAGTATGTGCCTATTCATTTTAAATATTTTTCCAGTCTTAGGATCTTCAATATTAACAGCTTCATAGGGATAGACTTTTACAATTGTGAATGACCTTATCCATCTAGACTTTAGTTTTTTAGGAAATAATTTCAATCTTGTATTATATAATAGAATTTTCTATCCAGGCTCAAATTCCTTTTTTATTATATTTTCATCTTTCCATTCTTTCATTTTTTTCTTATAAATCCTAGCATTATCATAAGATTCATTCCTAATTTTTGTAAGCTCATTTAATTGCAATAATCTTTTCTTACCAGCATCTTTTAAATTAAAATTGAACTTCTTAATAGCCCAGTAGGTTTTATGTTTCAATTCTACTAGTAAGTGACAAGTCTTACCAAAAATAAATCTACACAGGAACATTCTTTTAGGTGTCTTATAAGTTGTCATATAAGCTCATAATGCAGTAAATAATATAACAGTCAATCCATTTTATTAGGATTCACAGTTTTTTCCAAATTTTTTTTGATTTCATGATTAGATACCTCTGCTAAACCACTAGTCTAGGGATGATAAGCAATTGAAATCATACGCAAAATATTATATTTTCCAGTAACCTAGAAATTCTTGCATTCTTAAAATGAGATCCTCTATCAGTAATAATTATTGTCCGCATTCCATATCTTGTAAAAATATTTTTAATTAAAAATTTTGAAACACTCCGAGCATCACATCGAGGTAAGGCGATCACTTCAATCCATTTTGACACATAATCCACTGCAATCATTATATATACATTTCTAAGTGAAGGTATAAATGGTCACATAAAATATAATCCCCAAGCATCAAATATTTTAACTTCCAAAGTAAAATTTATAGGCATTTTATTTTTTTTAAAATATTACCTACTTTCTAACACTGATCACATGTTTTTATATAAATATTAACATCTCTAAATAGAGTAGGCCAGTAAAGTATAAATTGTAAAATTTTGTGATTAGTTCTATCATTCTCAAAATGACCTCCAAATTCAAAAGCATGACATTTTTGGATAATTTCTTGAATTTCTTTATAAAGCACATATTTTCTCATAACTAAATCTTTGCATTGTTTGTATAAATATGGGTCATCCCAAAAGTAAAATTTCGCATCGTGAATGAATTTCTGTTCTTTTTGTTTCGTCAGTCCATATGGTAAAATACAAGTAATAATATAATTCACAATATCAACATAATACGGTATTTCCGATCCTTTAGTAACATAAAGTTGTTCATCAGAAAAAGTTTTATTAATTTCTTTTTCTAAATCAAGTTCTCTTTCTGTTTCAGCCTAGGTAGATGATCAACAATTTGATTATCAGTTCCTTTTTAATCGATTACCACAAAATCAAATTCTTGCATCATAAGTGCCCATCTAGTTAAGCTTGCTTTCGCATCCTTTTTTTGCATCAAATATTTAATAGCCAAGTGGTCAGTATGCACAACACATTTAGTTTATATTAGATATGATCTAAATTTATCAAAATCACAAATAATTACTTATAACTTGTGGTGTAATTAATTTAAGCATCATTAAGAGTCTTACTAGCATATCATATTAATTTAAAATTCTTGTCATATCTTTGCCCTAAAACAGTTACATAGTCACATGCATCACAAATTAGTTCAAAAGGTTTCTCCAAATCAGGTGAAATAATTATAGGAGCAGTGATAAATTTTTCCTTCAATGTTTCAAAGGCTTTAAGACACTCTTGGTCAAAATCAAATTTTTGTATCTTTTTTCCAGAAGTTGACAAAAAGGCTTAGTAATTTCTGAAAAATCTTTAATATATCGCCTGTAAAATCCAACATGTCCTAAAAAACTCCTAACTCTTACAACAGTAGGTGGAGGTAGGTTAGATATAACCTATATTTTTGTAGGACTACTTTCAAGCCATTTTCTGAATTTTTTGCCTAAGTAAAATTCCTCCTACAACCATAAATTAACATTTTTCTCAGTTTAACACTAGATTTGTCTTTTTACGTCGTTCTAAAACTTTCTCTAAATGATTTAGACATGTTTCAAATGAAGTTCCAAACACAAAAAAAATCATCAATAAAGACTTTGATCCCTTTTTCAATTAAATCACTAAAAAATGACATCATACTTCTTTGAAATTTTGCATGTGAGTTACATAATCCAAAGGACATTCACAAAAAAGCAAAAGTTCCATAAGGAGTGATAAACATTATTTTCTCTGATCCTTTGGAGCAATATGTATTTGATGATAATTGTTATATCCATCTAGGAAGTAAAAATATATGCGCCCAGCCAGTCTATCCAACATCTGATCTAAAAATGGTAAAGGAAAGTGATCCTTCATGATGGCCAAATTTAATTTTCTATAGTCTATGCAGATTCTTCATCCATTGACTTGTCATGTTGGTATTAATTCATTATTCTCATTTGTCACAACAGTCACACCTCCTTTATTTGGAACACAGTGAATTGGACTCTCCCAAGCACTAACTGAAATAGAAGACATTATTTCAGCATCTAACCATTTTAAAATTTCTTTCTTAATAGCTTCTTTCATCACAGGGTTCAATCTCCTTTGAGGATCATCTCTTGGTTTATGATGATCTTCCAATAAAATTCTATGCATACAAATTGAAGGGCTGATTCTTTTAATACTAGCTATTGTCCATCCAAAGGCTTTCTTATATCTTCTTAAAGTTTCCAACAACTTTTATTCTTGTTATTAGTTAATTCTGAGGATAAAATAACATGTAATGTCGATAAATCTCCTAAAAATACATACCTTATATTTATAGGAAGTGTTTTCATTTCTAGTTCAGGAGGTTTCTGATCCTGATTTATTATATGTAAGGATTTATAAAGTTGACACCACTACAATGCCAAAAAAATTAACCCTTGTCTGAAAAGTAAGTTGTGTAAAATATATATAATTATAGGCAATTAATAATGAGATTCTACGCAAGTATACGTATCGTTATCAAGTAATAATGGACTTTCTATTTAAACCCTAAATATTGATCCCACAGGAAAGCTGTAAATTGGCAATGATAAGTTTTACTAGGAAATTTACAGAAAATCAAATGAAATTACTGTCATTAATTTTAAATGTTGAGATGTTATCAAAACTAAAGTACTTAACTATTAACAAAATAGAAATGCAAAGTTTAAAAAGTAAATACTAATCTATTAACTATGTTTATGTAATGAAGATTTCTTATATGAAAAAGAATCATTCACACTTACAATGAGGTTCTGGTGAAATGAGATGAGATAAATATTTATAATATATATTGTGCCAAATAGAAGAAATTATAATTCTCTACCTTGATAAGTGCATAGAAAATCATTGGCTAATCCTAGGTTTAGTCCCTAAATCTGTGACTAGGCTAGGAGGATACCAGCTCCCACTCTAGAGCTCCCACTTCCCCTCACCTAAAGACTAACTCTCGCTTGAGTTTTTAACACTAAGACAAAATTGGAGATTTTAGTCTATCACCCTAAAGATTCTCCAATTCTACACCCAACAAAAAATATTTCCTTATTTATGCACTTAATTCCATGAACAAATTTCTCCTCCATGAAATCAAATGTGATCCTCACTCTATTATAGAACTCATACTCCATTGCTCGGATCATATGTTTCACAACATATTTTAACAATTCAATTGGCCAGATCGAAATGTAAATTAAGCTTGGAGTTGAAAAATCATCACATTTATTTTATATTTTAAAATTGGCACATCATATAATCTCTCCATTTCACCATATCTCAGAGTAAAGAGAAAGATAGAGGGAACTACTCAGACTTCATGAGAAAGACACAACAAAACATAAATTTCATATATAAAAGAAAGTTCATACAACACTAATAAACAAATAAAACTTATTTGAAACTCTTTCACAAAGCAAATCCCTTGTATCCTTTCCTTAGAAATGCAGGAAGAAGATATCTTTCACTTTTCTCCCTCTCCAACACTCTTACAGAAAGTTTCACTCTAAATCTCACCACAAAAACTCTAAACTATAAAAGAAAAATTACTAATAGACTCCAATATAGTGGGGGAATGAAGATGGATTATGAAGAATGGCCAAAATGGAGCGTGGTGGAACATCTTAGAGTGAAAAGGAGTCCATTTCCTGATGAATTTCGGCCACAAATAAAGCCTAAGGTCGGTTCTCCAAGAGGTGCCTCTAAAAATTCTTCAAAAATCATTTAAATACATCAAACCTTCTAGAAATGGGGGCTGAACCGCCTTTGGCACCGTGGGCACTGAGTAAAAATTTCAGCTGTTCTGTTGTTCTGCGCGGTTAGCGCTACCCTTGGCGCGATCGGCGTTGAGTACTTCTTCAAAAACGTCATTTTGACTCCAAATTTCATCCTTTTTGATTCATTTTTTCTTTAAGTCCTAAAAATCAACAACTTGCAAGAAAACATCCAAATCCCTTCCATTAAGATGCAATATCACCAAAAATAAGTATAAAATATGGGTCTAAAAATACATATATTTTTGGTGTATCAAAAAATGAGTATAAAATATGGGTCTAAAAATGCATATATTTTTTGTGTATCAAAATCCCCCAAACTTAATCAAGTAACTCCTTATACTATTAAGAATATGACTTATGGTAAAGAATTTAACTTCTAGACCTCCTTATTTAAGTTCCATAAACATAATAGTATAACTTAAGAAAAATTCCAAACAACTTTAGTAAATACTAAAGGTGCAAGGATATTCAGTAACTAAGTCTAAGATTTTTTATCCTCTATTTCTTTCAAGAAAAATTGCAATTTTTTATATTAAAGTCACTTAGAAAATTCATATGAAAAAGAACTTCATAAAACTTTACTAATCATTAAGCTAATACTCAAATAAAAAGTTTAGAAAATGTGTAGAAGTCTTTTTTCCTTAATTTATTCAAGTAAATCTAATTTTTAATTAGGCATCTCCTCAAGCTTATCCCCACATATTTTTTCATTTTTTTTTACTTTTCAGAATCATTTTTAATCCCCTTTTTCTTTCCTTTCTTTTTCTCTTTCTTTTTTTATGTATGTGAGGATTACTATATCTAGATAGCTTTTAATGATTTTGAACTTCACTATCATCTTCTTAAAGTTAAAATCTTTTTACATTTCTTCACTTAACAAATTTATATTAACTTAAAAATTATATAAAATTTAATTCCTTTCTTTTTACATGAATCTTTTAAGATTTTGAATACTTCAAAAATACAAATTCCTTTACTTAAAATGGAAAAGCATAGTCTTATTCTCTTTTACCAAATATCTTATTTTCTAGAATTAACCTTTATTGTTGAAAATTTTTTACTTAAATTTACTTGATATTTAGAAACATAAATATAGTTATCCAAAGTTAACCCCTAATACCAAATGTCATGTTAAATTTAAAATTTTTAAAGATATAGTTAAGTGAGGACAAATAAAATTAAGTTCTCTCTTTTCTTTTTTAAAATAATTTTTCTCCCCCACAAACTTAAATTTTTTTAAAAGATTTGCATGAAGAAATTTAAAAATAAAAGGGTGAAAGAAAGCATTAAATACATAAAGAAAATTCATACCTGTTGCAGATTCTGATTTTTACAAAAAAATTCTGAAATACTGCAGGTGCTAATATGAAAAACTATAAGGCTTAAAACATAAAATTGCACATAATATATATAAAATTTTCTGTGAAAAAGTTAAATACAATACATATAACTAAGTATTGAAACTAACAACATAATTAAACTAAATTCTAAAATTGAAAAAAGTTTTACACATTACAGTTTCACATTACAACATAACAACAGAGTCTCAACAATATCAGAAAACAAACAATACAATCACAAAGTAGAACACAAACAAATAAACGAACAAAAAGATCACCATTCATCATCTTCTTCATCATTAACATCTAACTTCTGCTGCTGATATGGAGTATAAACAGGGAAAAAAGGGAACTGAACTGTATGATCACCCCTCAGGTATTTCACTAAAGCATCATCATAAGCAGCATCATATTCAAATTTCTGGCAAATCAGATAATCTGTATGAGCATTTCTGGCCTCCATGTTCTGCATCCTATGATCCATCCTCAAAATATCTCCCTGTTGAAGTATCATTTGGTCCAATAACTCTGTATTACTAGGGTCACTTGAAGTACGCTCACTAAAAGTAGGGGTCCTAGAAGTAGAAGGAATATCCCTCGCTTACTTCCAGATCTCCAATCAACATGGGACTCATAAGTCTTAATGTTTACAGACCCAATTAGTCTCTGAGGCTCAATCCTCTTTTCATCAGGTCTGAAATCAACTCTTGCATGCTCACAAAGAGTATAAATGAGAGCAGGGTGTGCCAATCCACCAGTGGTCTCTACCAGAGCAATAGATCGAGTGTTCAAATAAATGATAGAGCCTATATTTATATCAATCACTTGCTGAATATAGTAGTTCAGGATGGCTCTATCCTTGATCTCTTCACTATGTTGGTTTGTTGGAATCATCCTCCTAGAAATAAAATAATGTCAGGCCTTAGATACTACATTTAACATAGAAATGGGAAAGTTGACTTTAATTCCATTTTTTACTTTCCAATCCCCTTTCTCATCAGTCACAAAAGAAATAACCTCATCTAAGGCCTCATTTTTGGCAGAGAATGAATGATACCGGCATCTATAAACATCTTCTAACTGATAAAATTCATTTATTTTTTTTGGAGTAAACTCCACCCTTTTTCCTCGAACAAAAACAAAATCATCAGAAGCCTACAAAAAGTTGGCATAAAATTTTATAATTATCCCAGCTATCGCATCTACAGTAAAATAACAGAAGTTTTCCCACTACCGAGCGATAATCAATCGTTCAACTTCTCCTCCCAGATTTTTGAAACCTCAATCCGGAATCACTTTCTTATTTTCTCAAAGATTATGAAATCGAGCACTAGCTTTAAAGCTAACAAACTTTTGCTCGTCATATTCTATTTTTCTTTTGCTCGATCTAGGTGTCATAGGAAATCTAGAAAAAATTAATAAAAATCTGAATAAATTCCAAAATTCTGAAAATCAAAATGTAAAGCACTTTAAACTTAAATCCACTAAGTAAAAGTTTTTTACTTTAAAGTGTAGCTCTCACATAGAGAAAATGAAATCCAAAGTTCCTTTGCCTCTAAATCGCCTCAAATCTACCCAAAATCAAGCCCTACATGTGAAAACCGAAGATTGAAGGTGACTTTAGGGGTAAAAATGGAGTTTTTGCAGTGAAAATTGCGAATTAAAAGGGTTATTACTGCACTTGGGCCGAAGGCCCAAAATTCACTATTTTGATTTTTTCAAAATTTAAATTTTCTTTTAATTTACTCTAACGTTTTTTAGGATTTTTAAACACAATTTTTTATCTAACAATAATTCACAAATAAACATTTCACAAACAATCATTATCATAAACAACAACAAACTAACTTTTGTATATGAAAATACACTTTTTACAAACACATTTCACAAATCACACATTCANGTATGGAAGAACTGATATTAAACATGGGTCAATAATTACAAAAATCAAGAAAATCAATTACAGATTCAAGGAAATCAATTACAAAATCAAGGAACTGCTATTAACATTGAAAACCAATTGGGACATATCGCTACTGCGCTTAGTAACCGAACATTAGGAACTTTTTCTTAGAATCAAGGAAATCAATTACAAATTCAAGGAAATCAATTACAAAATCAAGGAGCTGCTATTAAGAATATTACAATTAGGGCATATCACTACTGTGCTTAGTAACCGAACATTAGGAACTTTTCCTAGTACTGTGATAGATTCAAGGAAATCAATTACAACATCAAGGAACTGCTATTAAGAATATTGAAAACCAATTAAGGCATATCGCTACTGCGCTTAGTAACCAAACATTAGGAACTTTTCCAAGTATTGTGGAACCAAATAGGAAATCAATTACAAAATCAAGGAACTGCTATTAAGAATATTGAAAATCAATTAGGGCATAAAAATCAATTACAAAATCAAGGAACTACTATTAAGAATATTGAAAATCAATTAGGGCATATCGTTACTTAGTAACCGAACAATAGGAACTTTTTCGAGTACTGTGGAACCAAATCCTACAGATCAAGGAAAAGGTAACCGAATAATACGAACTTTTCCGAGCACTGTGGAACTAAATCCTAAAGATCAAGAAAAAGAACAAATTAAGGCAATTCAATTACGAAGTGGAAAAGAATTAGAGACAAGAGTACAAAAAGAAATAGAAACTGAAAAAGAAAAAGTAGATACCGAAAAAGAAAAGGATCATGAATACCCAGATTTAGAGTATCCATTTACACCAATGAAAGTTACCGTGGAAAAACCTCCACCACCGTTTCCTCAAAGACTGAAGCGACATAAACAGAATAAACAATTTTCAATTTTTTTGGAAATTCTTTAGAAGTTAACGGTGAATATTCCCTTCATAGAAGCTTTAGAGCAAATGCCCAATTATGTGAAGAATATTCTGAACAAGAAAAGGAAGTTCACGGATAATGAAACTATTGCACTTAGTAAAGAGTGTAGCCAAGTTTATAGAAATTCTTAAGAAATTAACAGTAAATATTCCTTTCGTAGAGGCTTTAGAGCAAATGCCCAATTATGTGAAGTTTATGAAAGATGTAAACATTCCCTTCGTAGAAGCTTTAGAGTAGATGCCCAATTATGTGAAATTTATGAAAGATATACTGAACAAGAAAAGGAAGTTCACGGATAACAAAACTGTTGCACTTAGCGAAGAGTGCAGTGCAATTTGAACAAGAAAAGGAAGTTCATTGATAATGAGGCTGTTGCACTTAGCGAAGAGTGTAGTGCAATTTGATAATGAAATTGTTGCACTTAGAGAAGACTGTAGTGCAATTATTCGGAAAAAGCTTCCTGAAAAATTAAAAGATCCTGGTAGTTTCACTATACCGTGTGCTATCGGTGCTCTATGGAAGAGCTTTATGTGATTTGGGAGCCAGCATTAACCTTATGCCTCTAACCTTATGTAACTCTTCAATTAGCAGACCGATCAGTTACATATCCTAAGGGAGTTATAGAAGATGCGTTAGTAAAAGTTGACAAATTTATCTTTCCAGTGGATTTTATTGTCTTAGATATGGAGGAAGATAAAGAAATATCTATTATTTTAGGGAGACAATTTTTAGCTACTGGAAAAGCTATGATAGATGTTCAAAAAGGTGAATTAACTATGAGAGTAAATGATCAAGAAGTG
>JXCR01139464.1:52457-72263 GCA_002079205.1 Phalaenopsis hybrid cultivar
GATTAGATTTTATGGGACCATTTATTCCTTCATTTGGGAACTTATATATATTAATTGCAGTAGACTACGTCTCTAAGTGGATTGAAGCACAAGCTTTACCTCGCTGTGACGCTAAAAGTGTTTCCAGATTTTTAATGAAAAATATTTTCACTAGATACGGAATTCCTATGATGATTATTACTGAGGGAGGATCCCATTTTAGGAATAAATATATTCAGAGATTGGCAGAAAAATTTAATATTATTCATAGAATCTCTACTGCTTATCACCCTCAAACCAGTGGATTAGCTGAAGTTTCTAATAGAGAGATTAAACAAATACTTGAAAAGACTGTAAACCCCAGTAGAATAGATTGGTCCACTAGATTGGATACAGCATTATGGGCTTACAGGACTGCTTATAAAACTCCTATTGGAATGACTCCTTACAGACTCATTTTTTGAAAGACTTATCACTTACCAGAAGAATTGAAGCATAAAGCATATTGGGCGATAAAAGAATTCAATTATAATTATAAAGATGCTGGTAAGAAGAGATTGTTACAATTAAATGAATTGGAAGAATTAAGAAATGAATTTTATGATAATAACAGAATTTATAAGGAAAAATTAAAGTTGTGGCATGATCGAAAGATTAACCAAAAGAACTTTGAACCAGGACAAGAAGTTTTGCTTTACAATAGTTAAAGTTATTCCCTTCGGAAATTGAAGTCTCGTTAGTTAGGGTCATTTACTGTGACTCAAGTTTACACTTACGGAACCATTGAAATTGAAAATCAAAAAACGGGAAATAGATTTAAAGTAAATGAACATAGATTAAAACCATATTATGAGGGTAAAAGGCTATTGAAATTGAAGATCAGAAAACGGGAAATAGATTTAAAGTCAATGGACATAGATTAAAACCATATTATGAGGGTAAAAGACCAATTAAAGAGGTTTTAATGATCAGGTCAACCTAAATAATACCTGAATAGGTCGGGCTGACGACGTTAAACCAAACGCTTTATGGGAGGCAACCCATAGGCTTTATGGGAGGTCGACCTGAATAACACCTGAATAGGTCGGGCTGACGACGTTAAACCAAGCACTTTATGGGAGGCAACCTTTATTTTTACTTTATTCACAATTATAGTAGTTGTTATTTGACTTATGGGGTCAACCTGAATAACACCTGAATAGGTCGGGCTGACGACGTTAAACCAAGCGCTTTATGGGAGGCAGCCCATATTTATGTTTATCTTTATTGTGATTATGGTAGTTTTTATTTGAATTTATCGCTAGTTTATTGTAGTATTAAGCTTTACTACTCTTATTTATCCTTCAAATATCTTAAAAAATTGGATCCATATAAGAAAAATTGCGACGCATTCGGACCAGAGCGAAACTGTGAAAGTTTTGCCTTGGGCGCCAACGGCGCCCTCGACGGCGCCGACGGTGGGATTTTCTCGAGAGTCCAGGCAAAAATTAATACAGAAGCGCGCCGACGGCGCCCTCAACACCGCCGACGGCGAGATCGGTAAGAAGCAGTTTCTTGTGTCCGATGAGCAGTTTTTGACAATTTTTGGGCGGGAAGTCTTTTTAAACTCAAAAATTTGAACTTTAGTTCATATTTCCTCCCAAAAACATAAGAAAACTCTGTCAATTTCATTCATATGGCATCCAATCCCCCTGATAATTCCAGAATGCGAGTTTTCAATCTGTGAAAGTTCATTAGTGCGGAAGCACAGCGAATCTTCAACAAGTTGTTGACGAAGAAAAGATTAATCAAGGAACGAGGATTCGTGAATCGCGGATTGAATAATCCGACAACAGATATTGAAGAAACGATAATGCAGCGAAGATGGGAAGTGTTGTGCTACACTACTGCCGCCGTGGTAGTTCCCGTGGTAAAAGAATTTTATGCAAATTTACATGGAATTAACCAAGGAGTTGTTTATGTGCGAGGGAGATGGATTACTTTCACTCCTTCAAGAATCAACGAGTTATATATGATAGAGAATGTTCCTGTCTGCCACTATTCCAATTTCGTCCCAACAAGAGACCAGATGAATGAAATTTACCAGTATTTGACGGGCGAAACTGATGATTGGGAAATGTGAGAGAACAGGTATGTTAGTTTTTCTTCAACACTTTTGAATCTCGTCTCTAAACACTGGCACTTCTTCATTTCTTCGAAATTGTTACCGACAATGAAGGTTTGTAAAGTTTCTAAAGAAAGTGTCATTTTGAATTACTGCATCTAAAGGGGACCGCCGATCGATATTGGATCTACAATTGTGAAGTCAGTCTTAGGCCTGATCATTCACGGATCAACTTATGGGCTTGGACACCCTTCAATAATTTTNACCTTGCCACCTCTCTCTATAACGTCTCTCACCTATCATTATCTCATCTCTCTCCCTCACTCTCTCGTTATCTATTGCACTCTCTCGTCCCTCCTCTCCCCTTTATCTTGCAAACTCTCTCTCAAACACACACACACACTCATCGACTGTATCCCTCCCTTCCTCCCTCCCTCCCTCCCTCCCTTTATTTCTCTACCTCTGTAGGATCTTCCTCACTATTTATCTTCCACCAATGCTCTTCTTTTTACTCTCTCTCTCTCTCTCTTCCCTCCCTTTACCCTCTCCTTCACTATCTAGTTCCTCTCTTCTTTTCCAACCCTCCCTCTCTCTTTCTATCTATGTTCCCTTCCTATCTCTCGCTCTCTCTCTCTCCCACTCCCTGCCTTTTTCCAACTATCTATCTTTGTCATTGTTTCCCCCTCTGACCCTCCCTCTTTCCTTCCCTCTTTGATCTCCTTTACTTCTCTATTACCTTACTTTTCTATATATTACTCTCCTTTTCACTCTCTCATTCTCTCTCTTTTGTTATTCTCTATTTTTTATCTTCTCTCACATTCGTTTACCCTCTCCCCCTCTCTAACTTCACACCATATCTAACACACTCTATCTCTCTCTCCTTTTTTGTTTTCTCTCTCACTCTCCTACCATTCCCTTCTGGTTCTCCCTCACTATTTTTTCTCTCTCTCTTTCTCTCACTCATCTCTAACTCTCTCCCTCCTTTATTACTCTATTTCTCTTTTATACCTTTCATTCTCTCTCCATCCCTCTACCGACCTCCCACCCTTCATCTCTCTCCCTCCCACTATTTCTTGCTCTCTCTGTCTCTCTCACTCACTCTCTCTATTTCCTTCTCATTTTCCCTCTCTCCCTCTCTCCCTCTCTCACTCTTCTCTGCTCTATTTCAATCTTTCACCAACCGACCCTTTGTCTCGTCCCCTACCCCCTCTTTATTTCTCTCTCTTTCTTTACTATCTTATCCTCTCTCTCTCTCTCTCTTTCTTTCCGATCTCATCGTCTCTCTCTCTCTCTCACTTTCTCTCTCTTTCTCTCTCACTCCTTTTACACTTCCTCTTTCTCTTTCTCTCTCACCTCTTTCTCCCTTCCTCCACCCTCCCTCTATCTCTCTTGTTTCTTTTATCTCTCGTTCTCTCTCTTTTTCTCTATTTTTTCACTTGCTTGCCCTCTCTCTCTCAGTTTATCTGGCTCTTTCTCTCTTATCTCTCTCAAACTTTTCTTTTGCTCATATTTTCTAGCTCTCTTTTCCTCTCTCTAGCNTCGCTTCATCTTCAGTGCTTTCACCTCCTCTAATATCTCTCATAGATTGGTAATGAACATAAAGGTTTTAGAAGGATCATTTTGAGAATTGTTCTGTTGAATTTTCTTCAATCCACCCATTTTATTTAAACATCCAAACTAATCCTGCATCAAAAGTTCTAGTATGATCAAAATTTTCTTTCAATCTCCAATCAAGGTGATCAAAAAGGTACTTAAGATCTCCCATTGCATTCATAATACTCTTAAGTTCCTTTTCAATTTTCTTCAATTTCTGCTCCAAAGCAAGCAAACTTCCTACTGTTGGTGGTATTATTGGAGTTGAAGCATGTGAAGAATGATCCATAATAGAATTTAGTGCTTCATTTCCATTACCAACACACTGATCATCAATAGAGATCATGCGCTCCCATGGTAGTAAAACTTTTCCCAACTTTGATATGTTACTTGGAGTTGACTGTAAATCAGAAAAATTGTAGAAGTATGCCCAAGTCCATAAATTAACCCATTCATAATGATACTCATAATAGATTTAAATATGATTGATCATAAATCAATAGGTTTTTTCATTTGAATATAGTAGTTTAAAGCAGCACTTTCCTTGGTGACTCTACTAATCTTCATAGTATGGAGTAATTTTGCACAAATAAAGAAATGCCACAGCTTCAAAATTGGATCAAGTGATGAAGCAGGAAAACTAATATATCCTTCATCTCGTACTTCCCACATATCACTTTCATCGTAGAAAATTATAAACATCTTGCATCAAATCTCGTGTAGGAATGAAAATTGTATGATGACAGATTGGAACATTTTCTATCATATATAATTCATTAATCCTCACAGGAGTAAATGCTACAGCCTTACCTCATACAAAGACAACTCCTTAGGTATTTCCATGTAGATTTACATAGAACTCCTTCACTATAGGCACAACAACCGCAACGGTAGTGTAACACAGAACTTCTCATCGCCTTTGCAAAATGATCTTGTCAGCTGGAGCACTTGGATTGATCATTCCATGATTAACAAATCCTCTCTCCTTAATCAATCTCTTCTTCGTAACAACTTTATCGTATAATCTCTGCACGTTGAAACTAATAAACTTTCTTCTATTGAAAACTCCATACCTTGAAGTATTTCTGGAATTGAAAGCCATGAAATCTAAAAATAGGAAATTTCTAGGCATCCTAGGAAGTTTTTAGGCTTTAAAAACACCTCCCGACGGTTATTATAGAGCGAAATCCAGCCAAAGTCTGCTAAAAGTTGTCTGAACCATCAAACTGCTCTCGGCGCCTTTGGCACTCCTAATTGGCGTTGCCAGTGCTGAGGTCCGTATTCTTGGGTGCCATCGGTGCCAGTGGCCAAAATTTTGTGACTTTCATTTTTCGTTCAATTTAATTCCAACTTTTTATCCAATACCAATATTTAACTTAATTTATAATAAATGCAATTGTGTAGGATTATTATCTACTAATGTATAAGACACTTATCAATTAGAATAGTAATACATAGACATATATGTATGGGTTACCTCCCATAAAGCGCTTGGTTGAATGTCGTCAGCCCGACACACCATTTGTTTAGTTGGGCTGACTTAACATTAAAACTTCTTTAAATTGAGGTATGTGCCCTTCATAATAATGTTTCAAACGATGCCCATTAACTTTAAATAAGTTTCCAGTGTTAGGATCTTTAATAACAATAGTTCCATAATGATAGACTTTAATCACCTTAAATGGTCACAACCAGCTGGATTTCAGCTTTCCTGGAAACAATCTCAATCTTGTATTATATAATAGAACTTCTTGTCTAGGTTCAAATTTCTTCCGAATAATCTTCCGATCATGCCATATTTTTCATTTTTTCTTTATAGATTTTTCAAAAATCATATGCTTCATTTCTTATTTCCTTAAGTTCATCGAGTTGCAATAATCTTTTCTCACCGGCATCTTTTAAATTGAAATTAAATCTCTTAATAGCCCAAAATGTTTTATGCACTAATTCTACTGGTAAGTGACATCTTTTTCCAAATATCACTCTGTATGAGGACATTCCTATATGAGTCTTATAAGCAATTTTATATGCCCATATTGCAGTATCCAGTCTAGCAGACCAATTCAATTTATAAGGATTTACAACTTTTTCTAAAATACGTTTAGTTTCACAATTTGATATCTTTGCTAGACCGCTAGCCTGAGAATGATAAGTAGTAGAGAATCTAGGCATAATATCATATTTCTTAATTAATTTTTTGATTCTCTTATTCCTAAAAAGAGATCCTCCATCAATAATAATTACTCTCGGCATTCCATAACTTGTAAAAATATTTTTAATTAAAAATTTAGAAACACTGCGAGCATCACATCTGGGTACATCGATAGCTTCAATCCATTTGGACATATAATCAACAACAAGTAATATATATAAGTTTCCAAATGAAGGCATAAATGGTCCCATAAAATCTAATCCCCACACATCAAAAATTTTAACTTCCAATGTGTAATTTAGATGCATTTCATTTCTTCTAGAAATATTTCCTACTCATTGACATCTATCGCACATTTTAATATATTCATTAACATCTTTAAAAATAGTAGGCCAATAAAATCCAACTTGAAAAGTCTTATATGCAGTTCTATCTGTTCTAAAATGTTCTCTAAATTCAGAATCATGACATCTTTCAATTATCTGTTGAGTTTCTTCATAAAGCCACATCTTCTAACCATTAGATCTTTACATTATTTATATAAATATGGATCATCCCAAAAATAGTCTTTTGAATCATATATAAATTTCTTTAATTGTGAATTTTTCATATCATATGGTAAAATATCACTTATAATATAATTTACTATATCAACATACCACTGTGCATCCATTTCATCAATACTATATAACTGTTCAATTGGGAAATTTTCTAAAATTTTATTTGTAAAATTAGTTAATATTTCTATTTCTATCCTAGACAAATGATCAGCTATTTGATTATCATTTCTCTTTTTATCAATCACTGTAAAATCAAACTCTTTCAATAGAAGTATCCATCTAATTAATTTTGGTTTAGAATCCTTCTTTTGCATTAATTATTTAATAGCAGAATGATTTGTATGCACTATACATTTAGTTCCAATTAAATAAGGTCTAAATTTATCAAAGGCATAAACAATAGCAATTAACTCTCTTTCAGTAGTAGTATAATTAATTTAAGCATCATTTAGAGTCTTACTAGCATAATATATAACTTTAAAACCGTTATTGTTCCTTTGTCCTAATACAGTCCCAATAGCATAATCACTAGCGTCGCACAATATTTCAAATAGTTCTTTCCAGTCAGGCGGTACTATTATAGGTGCAATGACTATTTTTTTCTTTAATAATTCAAATGCTTTTATGCATTCCTCATCAAAATCAAAATTCTTATCTTTTTTCTAAAAGTAGGCATAGCGGCTTAGTTATTTTTGAAAATTTTATTATGTAGTTTCTGTAAAAACCAACATGTCCTAGAAAACTTCTCACCCATTTAACATTAGTAGGTGGTCGTAATTTTTTTATAACTTGGATTTTTGCAGGATCTACCTCCATATCTTTTTCAGAAATTTTATGTCCAAGCACAATACCTCTTTCAACCATAAATTGACATTTTCCCAATTTAATACTAGGTTGACTTTTTCACATACTTCCAAAACTTTTTCTAAATTTTTAAGACATAACTCAAACGAAGTCCCAAATAAAGAAAAATCATCCATAAACACTTCTATTCCATGTTCTATAAAATTGCTAAAAAATTGACATCATGCATCTTTGAAATGTTGCAGGTGCATTGCATAGTCCAAAAGGAATTCTACGAAAAGCAAATGTTCCATATGGGCTTATAAATGATGTTTTCTCTTGATCCTCAGGAGCAATTGGAATTTGATGATAACCGGTATATCCATCTAAAAAGAAATAATATTTATTCCCAACCAATTTATCAAACATTTGGTCTAGAAAGGGTAAAGGAAAGTGATCTTTTCTGGTGGTCATATTTAATTTTCTATAATCAATAAAAATTTGCCAACCAACAAATTGTCTTATTGGTATTAATTCATTTTTCTAGTTTTCTTTAACTGTCACTCCTCTTTTCTTCGGAACACAGTGAATTGGGCATACCCAAGCACTATCTGAAATAGGTATATAATTCCAGCATCAAATCATTTTAAAATCCCTTTTTTAACAACTTCTTTCATTATTGAGTTTAATCTTCTCTGAGGATCAGCTTTAGGTTCACATTGTTCATCTAATAAAATTCTATGCATACAAATTGAAGGACTAATTCCTTTAATATTAGCTAAAGTCTATCCAAAAGCCTTTTTATACCTGTTCAACATCTCTATCAACTTTTGTTCTTGAATTTCAGTTAACTCAGAAGATATAATAACAGACAATGTAGATGACTCTCCTAAAAATACATACTTTAATTGGGCAGGTAATATCTTTAATTATAGTTCAGGTGGTTTAATACTTGAAAGAATAAGATTTTTACTATCGTTTTCCAACAAGTCTAGCGTTTCAAATTTGCCCTGAATAAAATCCAAATCTTCTCTTTTTATTTCATCTTCATTCTAAAAAATTTCTCCTTGCTTTAATTTATCTTCTCACTCATTCTTAAACTGTTCATTACTCAGATAATCAGCTACTTCCATCCTGAAACATTCATTATCTTTTTCTATTGCAGGATATTTCATAATTTTTTGTTATATTAAATTTTACTTATTGATCATTAACTCTCATTATTAATTCTTCTTTTAGCACGTCTATTATATCTCTTCCAGTTGCAAGAAATGGTCTCCCTAAAATAGTAGGAATCTCTTTATCTTTCTCCATATCTAATACTATAAAGTATACAGGGAAAATAAATTTATCCACTTTTACTAGTACATCCTCTATAATTCTTTTTGGATAAGTTATTGATTGATCAACTAACTAAAGAGTTATAGTAGTAGGGGAAATTTCTCCCAAATTTAAACGTTTAAAGATTGATAAGGGCATAAGATTGATACTCACTCTTAAATCACACAAAGCTTTTCCATAAAACTTTTCACCAATTGCACAAGGTATAGTTGACCAAAGGAAAATATGTTGAGATTTTCATACCTATTTTATACTTTTTTTGATAATATTGCACTTTAAAGAAAGGTATTTTTAATGTTTTATTGCAGGAATGATGAATTAGGGTCATTGGAGCAAAAAGAAGCAAAAAGGAACGAATTTGGAGTAAAAAAGACCAAAATGTGAAGATTTGAACTAGGACACTGACGACGCCCTCGACGCCACCGACAATGAGATTTTCCCGAGACTACAGAACAAAATTCTCTAGAAGCCCACCGACGGTGCCCTCGAGGCCGCTGATGGCGAGATCGACGGTTATGCCTACTCAAGCTTTGGAGAAGGCCAAATTTTGAAGGAATGCTTAGGCAACTCTTGGGAAAGCTCATCTACAACTTTAAAAGGACATTTTGGCCAAAAATAGAAGAGATTCTAGAGTGCAAGAGGCCTTGGAGGTTACCATTAGTATATAGAATTTCCAATAGAGTGTAACAATTGTGAGGAATTCTTCGAGNTTTTTAAAGAGAACATTTTTGGCCAAAAATAAGGAGAGGATAGAGAGAAAAAAGAGGGAGGAGAAGAGAAGAGAAGCAGACTTTTGGAGCCCTGGAGGTTAGATAGGTTCCATTTGAGCTTGCTAGAGCGTGTAATTGTGAGGAATTCTTCGAGAAATTGTANAAGAGATTTCTTCCTCCATGGTACTTCAAAGAGGAATTCTGGTGCTGTAAAGAAAGGAAGAGATTCAGAGGAACTTCAAGGAGTGTTCTTGGGGAGAAATTAGGATAAGTTATTTACTTTTTATAGTTTGTGTGGCTTTGATTTCATTTATGAATTCCAAGTTGTGTTGTGCTTTCCCCATGAGTTCTGAGTATTTTTCTCTGTCTTTCTCCTTGTCTCAAGAATTGTGAAATGGTGATTTGAATTGGTGAAGCCGTGAAAATTTTTAAGAAATTGTGATGATCTTTTCACTTCGATCTTCATTTACTTTCAATCTGGCCAATTGAATNAAACAATTAATTTGTTAAAATACGTTGAGTTTTACAACTAAAGTGAAGGTTACATTCAAGATTCAGGGAGGTCAAAGCCCTTGGAAGTTGGGTGCAAATAAATAGGGAAATAAAATTAATCAGGTGGACTAAAATCCCCAATTCGGTCCTATCGTTTGGGTTGAAGAATTGAAGTTTTTACAGTGACAGACTAAAATCCCCAATTTGGTTCTATCGTTTGAGTGCTGATGTGTAGATGTTAGCCCTTAGGTGAAGGGAACGTGGGAGCTCCGAAGTGAGAGTCGGTATCCTCCCAGCCTAGCCGCAGAATCAGTAAAGTGTAGATGTTAGCCCTCAGGTGAGGGGAACGTGGGAGCTCCGAAGTGATAGCCGGTATCCTCCCAGCCTAGCCACAGATTCAGTAAAATTAGTCAATGTTCTTTATGCCTGGACCAAAGGGTAAAGAATATGTATGCTCCTATTTGACANGCAGAATCACTAACCAAACATAGGATTTGTCAATGTTCTTTATGCCTGGACCAAAGGGTAAAGAATATGTATGCTCCTATTTGGCACAATTCAATTTGAACTAATTCACTTTATCCATTCACTTTAATTTCTTGACAAGGAGAAGGATGCTTCAAAATTGAACTGATTCACTTTATTCATTCACTATAATTTATTGACAAGGAGAATGATGCTTTCTTATATTTGAACTAATTCACTTTATCCATTCAGTATAATTTCTTGACAAGGAGAATGATGCTTTCTTATATATTGAATATCAGATTCATTTGATATTTTCCGAACTAATTCACTTTATCCATTCACTATAATTTCTTGACAAGGAGAAGGATGCTTTCTTATATATTGAATGTCACAATTAAACCCTCCTTTATATCATTAGTTATTTATTAGTTATTAAAATTATCTATTTATTTCAATTGACTATTAGTAACAGATAAGCAAATTGAACATCGTTGTTGTGATTAAACTCTTACTTTTCTAAAGTGTTAGTCCGTAATTCTAAACCACTCCCTGTGGGATCGATATCTAGGACTCCTTTAGAGCCCTATATTACTTGAGTGATACACATACTTGCGTTGACAAATTCTACTTTAACATTATTAAATATTATAATTATACATCTTAACCAAATCAGACACATTTATAAAGTCACAATCAAGTCTTTGGACACCGTTGCTGGAAATTAAATCTTCTAGTAGGGTCATCAAATTCTTGTATTTGTCGATTACAAACAAAAATCAGTCAAGTTTTTGGCATCGTTGTCGGGGAGTGATTGAGTGAGTGAGTAAAATCACGATCATAGTAACAGACAAATTAGGAATTATTAGAATTTTTTTACTTAAATTGCAACTTATTTTTATATTTATATTTACGTTAATTATATTACTTAGTACTGATTTCAAATTGTATCCGTAAATTTGGACCAGAAAATCTTATACCCTACGATTGAAATTAGATCGCACCATTAATAGGATCATAAAATTAAGAAGAGAACCTAGAAATTCTGATACAATGGAAAACAACATGAACAATCACGGAATAGAAAATGAGCACCAATCTAGACCCTTAAGAGATTATGCAAATCCTACAACAGATGAGATTCACGTATCTATCCAAAATCCTGATGTAGCTGCTAATTCATTTGAGCTTAAACCTGTTATTATCCAAAATTCACTTATCAATCCAAAATCCTGATGTAGCTGCTAATTCATTTGAGCTTAAACCTGCTATTATCCAAATGGGTACAAACAATCACGGAGGTACACCAAATGAAGATTCTAACTTACACCTCGCTAGTTTTTTAGAACTGTGTGCTACTTTTGAGGTACACCAAATGAAGATCCTAATTTACATCTCGCTAGTTTTTTAGAACTATGTGCTACTTACACCAAATGAAGATCCTAACTTACACCTCGCTAGTTTTTTAGAACTATGTGCTACTTTTAGGATAGAGTCTCAAACGATGCTATTAGACTTAGACTTTTTCCTTTTTCACTGAGGGATAAAGCTAATAGAGTCTCAAATGATGTTGTTAAACTTAGCTTTGTTTCCTTTTTCACTGAGGGATAAGGCTAAGATGTGGTTAAATTCATTAGCACCCGGATCTATTAGAATTTGGGGAGAACTTTCACAGAAATTTCTATCCAAATATTTCCCTCCATCAAAAACTGTTAAACTAAGAAATGACATAACATTGTTCTGTCAGATTGATGGAGAGTCAATAAATGAAGCTTGGAAGAGATTTAAAGATCTTCTTAGGAAATGCCCTCATCATTCGTTACCAGATTGTTAATAATTTAAACTTTTTATATTCTTAGGAAGTGCCCTCATCATTCGTTACCAGATTGGTTGATAATTCAAACTTTTTATAATCTTAGGAAGTGCCTTCATCATTCGTTACCAGATTGGTTGATAATTCAAACTTTTTATAATGGATTATGGATACCTTTGATTGATTATAGATGTTGCGGTCGGTGGTTCTCTAATGTCAAAACCTTTTGATGAGGCTTATTCATTAATAGAAGAGATGGCTACCAACAATTTTCAATGGCCCTCTGAGCGGGTAAATCCCAAAAGAGTAGCTAGTATCCACGATTCTGATGCAATTTCTATGTTAGTTTTGCAGATTGCTGCAATATCAAAGAAATTAGATCATTATGGGATGAATTATTTCTCAACACCTCCTATGATGGAAGAAAATTCATCTGGGCAATTTGTTGATGTTCAACCTCTATATGAGACCTTAAATGTTATTAATAGACCCAACAACCCATATTCAAATTATTATCACCCAGGTTGGAAGAATCATACAAATTTTAATAGGAATAACAATTCTTCTACAAATCAACAATGTGCAAACAACTCAATGAACCCATTAGGAAATTCATCCAACCAGGGAAATGTTTACTATAGACCTTCTTAAGCTCCAGGATTTAACAGTAATACTCAAATTAAGGAGAAGAAGTTATCTATGGAAGAGCTGATATTAAACATGGGTCAACAATTGCAGAATCAAGGAAATCAATTACAAAATCAAGGAACTGCTATTTAGAATACAGAATTTAACAGTAATACTCAAATTAAGGAGAAGAAGTTGTCTATGGAAGAGCTGATATTAAACACACAATTGTAGAAGCAAGGAAATCAATTACAAATTCAAGGAAATCAATTACAAAATCAAGGAACTGCTATTAAATTGCAGAATCAAGAAATCAATTGCAGATTTAAGGAAATCAATTACAAAATCAAGGAACTGCTATGACACTCAAATTAAGGAGAAGAAGTTGTCTATGGAAGAGCTGATATTAAACATGGGTCAACAATGCAGAATCAAGGAATCAATTGCAAACTCAAGGAAATCAATTACAACGTCAAGGAACTTCTATTAAGAATATTGAAAACCAATTAGGGCATATCGCTACTGTGCTTAGTAACCGAACATTAGAAACTTTTCTGAGTACTATGGAACCCTAAAGATCAAGGAAAAGAACAAATCAAAGTGATTCAATTACGAAGTGGAAAAGAATTAGAGATAAGAGTGCAAAAAGAAACAGAAACTGAAAAAGAGAAAGTGAATACTGAAAAAGAAAAGGATCATGAGTACCCAGATTTAGAGTATCCATTTACAAGAATGAAAATTACTGTGGAGAAACCTCCACCACCATTTCCTCAAAGGTTGAAGCAACACAAACACAATAAACANGTTATTGAACATCTACTGAACACACATTTTAAAGAACATTTTGAAGATAAAAAGTATTTTGAAAAATAAGAGCATTTTGAAGAACAAATTGAAGAGAATGATGAAATTATTCTGGATAAATTAGAAAATGAAGAATTAGATTATGTTCAAGAAAGATTAAGATGTTGGATATTATAGAAAATGTTGATAAGAATCTCTTTTCATCAATTATAAATCACCTGAACTTGAGTTGAAAACATTACCTAACCACTTAAAGTATGTGTTTTTGGGCTGTTATTATATCTTTAGAATTAAATGAACTGCAAGAGCAAAGACTGTTAGACACATTAAAAAGATATAATAAAGCTTTTGGTTGGACTTTAGCATATATTAAGGGAATCAGTCCTTCAATCTGCATACATAGAATTATATTAGATGAAAAATATAAACCAAGAGTTGATCCATAAAGGAGATTGAATCCGATAATGAAAGAAGTAGTAAAAAGGAAATTTTGAAATGGTTAGACACTAGAATTATATATCCTATTTCAGATAGTGCGTAGGTAAGTCCAATTCATTGTGTTCCTAAGAAAGGAGTGACTGTTGAAACAAAAGAAAATAATGAATTAATACAGCAAGTCCAATTCATTGTGTTCCTAAGAAAGGAGGGGTGACTGCTGAAGCACAAGAGAATAAATAAATTTTGAAATGGTTAGACACTGGAATTATATATCCTATTTCAGATAGTGCATGAGTAAGTTTATTCATTGTGTTCCTAAGAAAGGAGTGACTGTTGAAACAAAATAAAATAATCAATTAATACCTATCAGACAAATATTCTTAAGAAAAGGAGGGGTGACTGTTGAAACTAAAGAAAATAATGAATTAATACCTATCAAACAAGTTACTGGGTGGCGTATTTGCATCGATTATAAAAAATTAAACACTACCACCAAGAAAGATCACTTCCCTTTACCTTTTTTAGATTAGATAGTGGATAGACTTGCTGGGCACAAATATTTTTGCTTTATATATGGATATACCGGTTACCCTCAATTTCCTTTTGCTCCTGAGGATCAAGGAAAGACAACATTTACTAGTCCTTTTGGAACTTTTGCTTTTAGAAGAATGCCTTTCGAATTTTGTAATGCACCTGCAACTTTCCAGAGATGTATGATGTCCATATTTAGTAAGTTAATTGATGATGGATTGGAAGTATTTATGGATGATTTCTCTATATTTGGAACATCATTTGATGCATGTTTAAATTATCTTGAAAAAATTTTGGAGTTATGCGAAAGAGCTAATTTGGTTCTGAACTGGGAGAAATGTCAATTTATGGTTGCAAGAGCAATTGTGTTAGGGCATAAAATTTCAGAAGATGGTATGGAAGCAGACCCTGCAAAAATTCAAGTCTAAACTAACACCTCCTACTAATGTAAGAGAAGTTAGGAGTTTCTTGGACATGTTGGTTTTTACAGGCATTTTATTAAAGATTTCTCAAAAGTTACTAAATCCTATGCCAACTTTTAGAAAAGGACAAAGAATTTGAATTTACTGAAAAATGTTTAAATACCTTTGAGTTATTAAAAGAAAAATTAATTACAGCCCCTATTATAGTTTCATCTAACTTGAAGAAACCATTTGACTGATGTGTGATGCTAGTAATTATGCTATTGGAGCTGTTCTTGGACAAAGGTACGAAGAGATTTTTAAAGTGATATACTACGCTAGTAAAACTCTTAATGAGCACAAATTAACTATACTGTTACTGAAAAAGAGTTACTAGCAATTGTATATGCTTTAGATAAATTTAGATCTTATTTAATTGGAGATAAATGTGTTGTGCATACTGATCACTCTGCTATTAAATATATGATGCAAAAGAAGGATGCTAAACCAAGGTTGATTAGATGGATACTATTGATGCAACAATTTGATCTTGTGGTTATTGAAAGAAAGGGAACTGATAATCAAATTGTTGATCATTTATCAAGATTAGAAAACCATGAATTATCTAACACCGACNAAAGATGGTATGGAAGCAGACCCTGCAAATATTCAAGTCATATCTAAACTAAGACCTCCTACTAATGTAAGAGAAGTTAGGAGTTTTCTTAGACATGTTGGTTTTTACATGCATTTTATTAAATATTTCTCAAAAGTTACTAATCCTCTATGTCAACTTTTAGAAAAGGAAAAGAAATTTGAATTTACTGAAAGCCGTTTAAATGACTTTGAGTTATTAAAAGAATAATTAATTACAGCCCCTATTATAGTTTCACCTAACTGAGAGAAACCATTTGAACTTATGTGTGATGCTAGTGGTTATGTTATTGGAGCGGTTCTTGGACAACGGTATGGAAAGATTTTTAAGTGATATACTACGCTAGTAAAACTCTTAATGATGCACAAATTAACTATAATGTTACTGAAAATGAGTTACTAGCAATTGTATATGCTTTAGATAAATTTAGATCTTATTTAATTGGAACTAAATGTATTGTGCATACTGATCAANTACCTATGCTGACATCGCAACAATAAAGAAAATTCATTCATGATGTGAAAGCATATTTTTTGGATGAGTCTTATTTATATAAACAATTTAAGGATCTTATTATGAGGGGATGTGTACCTTATGAAGAGACTAAGCTGATCATTCAGAAATGTCATGATTCTGAATTTGGAGGACATTTTGAGATTGATAAAATTGCTTATNATCGAGATTAGAAAAACATGAATTATTTAACACTGACAATGAACTTATAGATAGTTTCCCTGATGAACAACTTTATAATATTAATGAGTGGAAAATACCATGGTATCTGATATTGTTAATTATCGTAAGTGATATTTTGCCACCTATGCTACCATTGCAACAACAAAGAAAATTCATTCATGATGCAAAAGCATATTTTTGGGATGAACCTTATTTATATAAACNAAAGCTAGATTTTATTGGACTACCATATTTAGAGATGTTTATAGATATATAAAAACTTGTGATCGATTTCAACGAGTAGGCAATATATNCATTGCAATAACAAATAAAATTCATTCATGATGCGAAAGCATATTTTTGGGATGAGACTTATTTATATATACAATGTAAGGATCTTATTATGAAGAGATGAGTACCTTATGAAGAAACTGAGCTGATCATTTAGAAATGTCATGATTCTGAATTTGGAGGACATTTTGGGATTGATAAAACTGCTTATAAAATTTTACAAGCGGGATTTTATTGGCCTATCATATTTAAAGATGTTTATAGATATATAAAAACTTGTGATCGATGTCAACGAGTAGGCAATATATCTAGANAAAAAATGAAATGCCCCTAAATTTTATATTGGTAGTTGAGATCTTTGACGTTTGAGGATTAGATTTTATGGGACCATTTATTCCTTCATTTGGGAACTTATANTGAAACCGTTTATTCCTTCATTTGGGAACTTATATATATTAATTGCAGTGGACTACGTTTTGAAGTGGATTGAAGCACAAGCTTTACCTCGTTATGACACTAAAAGTGTTTCAAGATTTTTGATGAAAAATATTTTCATTAGATTTGGAATGCCTAGAATGATTATCACTGATGAAAGATCCCATTTTAGGAATCAATATATTCAGAGATTGGCAAAAAAATTTAATATTATTCACAAAATCTTTACAGCCTATCTTCCTCAAACCAGTGGGTTAGTTGAAGTTTCTAACAGAGAGATTAAGCAAATAGTTAAAAAGACTGTAAACTCTAGTAGAATAGATTGGTCCACTAGATTGGATACTACATTATGGGCTTACAAGACTGCTTATCCTTAGTAGAATAGATTGGTCCACTAGATTGGATACCGCATTATGGGCTTACAGGACTGCTTATATCTATTAGAACGACTCCTTACAGGCTGATTTTTGGAAAGACTTGTCACTTACCAGTAAAATTGGAGTATAAGGCATATTGGGCGATTAAAGATTTCAATTATAACTTGAAAGATGCTGATAAGAAGAGATTGTTACAAGTAAATGAATTGGAAGAATTAAGAAATGAGTCTTATGATAACGATAGAAATTATAAAGAAAAATTAAATTTATGGCATGATCGGAAGGGACAAGAAGTTTTACTTTACAACACTAGGTTGAAATTATTTCTTAGGAAATTGAAGTCTTATTAGTTAGGGTCATTTACTGTGACTCAAGTTTATACATACGGAGCTATTGAAATTGAAGATCAGAAAACGGGAAATAGATTTAAAGTTAATGGACATAGATTTCAACCATATTATGAGGGTAAAAGACCAAATTTTAAAGAGGTTTTAATGATTAGTCAACCTGAATGACACCTAAATAGGTCGGGCTGACGACGTTAAACCAAGCGCTTTTTGGAAGGCAACCCATATTTATCTTTACTTTATTCGCAATTATAGTAGTTTTTATTTAAAATTATCGTTATTTTATGGTAGTATTAAGCTCTACTATTCTTATTTATCCTTGAAACATTTTAAAAATTGGATCCATGAAGAAAAATTGGAGCGAATTTGGACCAGAGCAAAACTGTGAAAATTTTGTCTTAAGAGTCGACGACGCCCTCGATGTCGCCGACACCGCCCTTAATGCCACCCACGGTGGATTTTTCCCTAGAGTTCAGACAAAATCAATACAGAAGCGTGTCGACGGTGTCCTTGAAGCCGCCAACGGCGAGACCGGTAACATGACGGTTTCTTGTGTTCGAGTGGCGGTTTTTTACGATTTTTGGGCGGGAATAGTCTTTTTAAACTCAAAAATTCAAATTCTAATTTATATTTTCCCTCCAAAAGTGAAACTCTATAAATTCCATTTTTATGTCATCTAATTCCCTTGATAAGTTCAGAATGCGAGTTTTCAATTGACGGAAGTTTATTAGTGCAGAAGCGCAACGAATCTTCAACAAGTTGCTGACGAAGAAAAGATTAATCAAAGAACAAGGATTTGTGAATCGCGCATTGAATAATCCCTTGATGGATATTGAAGAAATGATAGTGTGGCGAAGATGGGAAGTGTTGTGCTACACTACTGCCGCCGTGGAGGTTCCAATGGTAAAAGAATTTTATGCAGATTTATGTGGAATCAACCAAGGAGTTTTTTATGTGCGAGGAAGATGGATCACTTTCACTCCTGCACGTATCATCAAATTATATATGATAGAAAATGTTCCTGTCTGCCACTATTCAAATTTTGTCCCAACGAGAAACCAGATGAATGAGATTTACCAATATTTAACGGACGAAACTGACAATTGGGAAACAAGAGAAAACGGGTATGTTAGTTTTTCTGCAACACTCCTGAATCCCGTTTCTAAACATTGGCATTTTTTTCATTTCTGCGAAACTTTTACCGACAATGAAGATTGGTAAAGTTTCTAAATAAAGTGTCATTTTTAATTACTACATCTAAAGGGGACTCCCGATCAACATTGGATCTATAATTGTGAAGTCGGTTTTGGGCCTGATCATTCATGTATCAACTTATGGGCTTGGACACCCCTCCACAATTTTCTCACTTTGCAGTCAGTTCCAAGTGTCCTATGAGAATTAAGAAAAGGTATTCCTGTCTTCGAAGCCTTTGGATCCAACTGAAAGATTCCCATCATTTGAAGATGAAAATGACATGGCCATGATAGTTGATCAATCATCTCAGAATTCACTATCAGTTCAACCCTTAGTCCTTGATAAGTCTTTGGCGATCCTGCGCTGAATCAAGAAGTTGGAAAATGAGGTACAAAATGTCATGAATGCAATTAATAATATTTATGATTTCTTCGATCATCTGGACTAGAGGATGAAGGAACATTTCCAACATTATGGACATTTAGAAGATAGTTTGATACGACTGATGAGGAGGATGAAATTAATTGAGGAGGATTCTCTCGAAGAATTTCCATTCTGACCCTTCTACAACCTCTTCGTTCATGTGCAATCAATGGGCGATCTCAGAGGAGAATCGAGTACCAAGTCTGAGGATTAGTAGATTTATATTACTACCTATATGTCTATCTTTATATTTTGATTTGAACTTTATATTTGCTTTGCTTTAGAATTATGCCTAAAGATCTCTATATAGTTGAGACTAAGCATAGGATGTTTTGTTTTCAACATTTTGAGTGTTGTGGCTTGGATTGCAATGCTGAATTAATGTATCGAGGTTGAGAAAATACCAAACTTAGGTGTTTTATGTAACATATATTGTACCCCTTGGAATTTATATATAAATGTGATGTTTTGTGTTGTGAAAGTTTATAAGTGTTAAGTACAACATTTAGTTATCTAAAATTATGTCTATAATGATTAAACGGATGTCATTTAGACTTGGAATTGATCAAAATCGCAAAAATCCGGAATTTGGACAAAATCAATAGAGCCCGCCGAC
>JXCR01139468.1:1084-19293 GCA_002079205.1 Phalaenopsis hybrid cultivar
AATTCCGATGACCGACAGCTTCTTACGGGCAAACCCCACACCAAAAATAGTGTCGACAGGCGCCTAGTAGAGGAAGGCAGACTGGTTTTTTTTGTTTTAACTTTGATTACTTTCTGGTGGTTTTCTGGTGGTTTCCACTGGCTGGTGACTCCTGGTGACTGCACTGTCTGACTGCTGCTAGGTGGGACTGTTTACTGTTCCATTGAGTGGAATTATGTGTTGTCTCTCTAGCACTAGGAACCTTCTCCTCTTTTTAAGTGTTGAAGCTCCATTAATGGAGTTTAATCCTATTAATGTGGAAGTAAATTTTCAGTGGACCCAAGCCACTTATGTTGGTGTGGTTAGAAGAGGGCAATATTTGCCTAAAAACTTTGATCATCTGGTTTTTCCTCAAGTTCTGCATGATGCTNAAGAGGAAGGCAGACTGGTTTTTTTGTTTTAACTTTGATTACTTTCTGGTGGTTTTCTGGTTGTTTCCACTGGCTGGTGACTCCTGGTGACTGCACTGTCTGACTGCTGCTGGGTGGGACTGTTTACTGTTCCATTGAGTGGAATTATGTGTTGTCTCTCTAGCACTAGGAACCTTCTGCTCTTTTTAAGTGTTGAAGCTACATTAATGGAGTTTAATCCTATTAATGTGGAAGAAAATTTTTAGTGGACCCAAGCCACTTATGTTGGAGTGGTTAGAAGAGGGCAATATTTGCCTAAAAACTTTGATCATCTGGTTTTTCCTCAAGTTCTGCATGATGCTGCAATTGGTAAGACTTCCTGCCCTTATATTTCCCCTATTGGAATCAAAGAGGGTGAACCTGCAGTTCTATTTACTCCTTTGGAGATGTAAACTGAATGAATCTATAAAGTTCACCTTGATTGGAAAGTTTCAGTTTGGCCATCCAAAAATGGATTATGCTAGGAAATTCTTTGAGTAACTCCAATTCACTGGTGCTTGGCAGGTGGGTTTAATGGATGGAAGACATTTATTAATCAAAATGTCTAATGAGGAAGTCTATGCTAAAGTTTTTGCCAAACAAACTCTCTTAATTTCTGGAACCCAAATGAAATTATTAAAATGGACACCTGGATTTGATCCAAGCAAAGAACCCCCAATTGTACCAATTTGGTTTAAATTTCTTAACCCCCATATTCAATATTACCAAAAAAATGTTCTATTTAACATTGGAAGGGTACTTGGCTGTCCTTTAAAAGTTGATGCCCCAACCTACAATTTGGTTAGACCAGCTAGTGCTAGAGTGCTGGTAGAAAGAGATATCACTTTGCCANTGTTCTATTTAACATTGGAAGGGTACTTGGCTGTCCTTTAAAAGTCGATGCCCCAACCTACAATTTGGTTAGACCAGCTAGTGCTAGAGTGCTGGTAGAAAGAGATATCACTTTGCCAGAAATCAAGAGAGTTTGGATTGGAACCCCTGAGGAAGGGTTTTGGCAAAGCATCATTATGGAGCAAAAACCATTATTTTTTGCTCACTGAAGGAGGTTTGGCCATAATATGGATAAATGCTATAGGATGCATCCACCATCTAGAAAAATAACTCCTCAAGGTATGCCTACTCAGGGAGGGTCAGTTGTAACTTTGGGAAAGGATAACTGAAGAGCTAATGAATAGGAAGCAGTCCAAGTCAGTAGAGAAACTGATGTGGAAGTCTATCCTAAGCTACCAAGTATCCTGGAAGAGATCCATGGAAAAAAACACTTTTGTTATGAATGTTCAGGAGCAGGGGGTGGAGGGCAGGCAAGGAGAAATTGCTAGAAGTCAACTAGATATCAGTTCCCACAATGTCAATAATTCCAATGTGGAATTAATTGTTGAGTTGCTTACTGAAGAATCGCAAGTTCAAAGGAATAACAGGACAAAGAAAGGGAANATAGAAGTCAACTAGATATCAGTTCCCACAATGTCAATAATTCCACTGTGGAATTAATTGTTGAGTTGCTTACTGAAGAATCGCAAGTTCAAAGGAATAACAGGACAAAGAAAGGGAAGATGTAACAGAAGCTGATGCAGGAAGCTCCCTCTTTGGAAGGAATTAATGAGTTGATAGTTTCTAATCAGAGAACCAGAAGGAAAGGGAGAACCCTTTCACAATAATCAAGTTTTTATGTTGGAATATTAGGNGAATAGAAGCTGATGCAGGAAGCTCCCTCTTTGGAAGGAATTAATGAGTTGATAAATTCTAATCAGAGAACCAGAAGGAAAGGGAGAACCCTTTCACAATAATCAAGTTTTTATGTTGGAATATTAGGGGGTTGCACACCCCAACTCTCTCACAACACTGGTACATCTTGTCATAACTCATAAAATATGGTGCTTTGCTCTTTTGGAATCCATGGTTTCTAAGAACTCTTCTAATATTATAAAAAAATTTCCCAGATTTTCTTACTTTGCTAACCATAATAATAAGATTTGGTTGTTTGCTAGAACTGAGTTATAGTGGAATGTTGTTCATAATAGTCCCCAATATTTACATATTCAATGTGTTGTTGGAGCTCAAGTGGGTTATGCCACTTTTGTTTATGCCAGTTGTCTTCCTAGAAATCAAGAGTTTTTGTGGATGGAGCTTTTCAACATCAGCCAGTCCATAAACTCATTTTGGATTGTTGGGGGAAATTTTAATTGTATTACCTCACCTGATGAAAAGAAAGGAGGAAGGCCTCCATCTCAAACTTCTATGTTGAAGTTCAATGATTTCCTTATAGATGCTCAGTTATTTGATTTAGGCTTTCAAGGTCCTAAATACACTTAGAGAAGGGGTGTCTTATGGGAAAGAATGGATAGAATGTTGGGAAACTCTAAGTGGCTTCAAACCTTCCCTTATACAATCATCACCCACCTTGCCATGTCTNAATAGAATGTTGGGAAACTCTAAGTGGCTTCAAACCTTCCCTTATACAATCATCACCCACCTTGCCATGTCTGGGTCAGACCATAGACCCATTTCTTTGCTCTATTCAAAATGCTGTGAAGTCTAGTGGTTCTCCCTTCAGATTTCAGAACATGTGGACTCTTCATCCTAATTTCATCAAGGAAGTTACAAATGCTTGGATCATCAATGAAGATTATGAGTCATAGATAAATCTGTCAAAATTATAAAAGAAGGTGGCCATTCATTTAAAGAATTGGAATTGGAACACTTTTGGTAATGCTAATGAGAACTTAAAAGCTGCTCAGAATCAGGTGATCAATATTGAAGAAGATTTCCAAAAGGACTTAAAAGCTAAGAGAGATCTACACAAAGCCAATGAAGAGCTTCTCGCACACATCACTTATAATGAAGCCTTTTTGAAATAGAAAGCTGCTATTACCAAGTTCACTGAGGGGGACAGAAACTCTAGTTTCTTTCATGCATGCATTAATTACAAAAAAAAATGCAATATGATTCTGGAGTTTAAAAAATCTGAAGGGAAGAGATTAATTGAGTCTGATGACATTGCTCAAGATGCTGTCAAGTTTTTTCAACAACTTTTTAATTCACACCCCTCTACTAGAACCAATGTAGAGGCTAATTTATTTGCTGATTGTACTGATTATGTCAGTAAGCTGACCCTGGATCAAATCCCCTCTGAAGTAGAAATTAGAGTTTCTCTTGATTCTATTGATGATGACAAAACTGCTGCTCCAGATGGCCTCACTGCAATGTTTTATAAAAGTTGTTGGCTTGTGGTTAAGGATGACTCCATTTGTGCTGTACAAGAATTTTTCAGAGGAATCAATCCACCTAGATACTTTACCCCCTCTACTATTACTCTGATTCTTAGGAACCAGATCAGAAATAATTGAGGAGACTTCTGGCCCATTAGTTTAACTATTGTTATTACGAAGGTAATAAGCAAAGTACTGGTCTTCAGTATTGAACAACACCTTCAGCACCTAATTTGCTCTAACCAGACTGCCTTTGTTAAAGGAAGATCCATAACTGATAACATATTNGATTGAACCACACCTTCAGCACCTAATTTGCTCTAACCAGACTGCCTTTGTTAAAGGAAGATCCATAACTGATAACATATTNTGCACCCAACATAATATAAACCCTATTTAATTCCTTATATTAAATAGGGGAACTTGTCTGCCAATACATTGGTTTCGCAGACCAAACGGATGTCATAACTTTCTTTAGTTTATTTGATCGAGCCTCACCCTCAACTCTTGTGTTCATCCTTCGGGATAGATACAGGATTTGAGGTAAAGCGCTCTTTCATCTAAATTATGAAAATTATGGGATAAGTTTGACTTCATCTTTTTCAAAACTAAAATTTTTTTTTAAAAAAAAATGTCCTTTCGAAGCGGGCAACGGGATTTCAATTCCGATGACCGACAGCTTCTTACGGGCAAACCCCACACCAAAAATAGTGCCGAGAGAAACATAAGTGAAAAATATCATCAACAACATTGTTATATTGTTGCATATAAGCAACAACAGGATCAAGTTTTTGGTGCCATTACTGGGGAAAATTTGAAAGATAATTGATTAAAAGCGAATTTCTATTTTAGAAAGTCTTCTTTAAACTTTAAAAGTTATTGTAAGAATATCTTTTTATAGTATTTTATTTTGTGTGAGTTTTATTGTATTTTATTTATATTTTTATGTCAGTGTATGCGTAGTTCAGGTTTTGAAGGACTATTGTCCTACGATTCTGAATTATAGAGAACTGTTAAGAAAANCTTGTATTTTATTTTTATTTTTATGTTAGTGTATGCGTAGTTCAGGTTTTGAAGGACTATTGTCCTACGATTCTGAATTATAGAGAACTGTTAAGAAAATCAGAAAAAGCAAAAAAATTAAAAATTTTGAGACATCTAAGAAAATTACAGAAATGGCAAACCAAAATGATCAAAATGTTGAAATTCATCAAGAATGTAAACATTTATGAGATTATGCCAACTCTACGGTAGATGAACTTTATTGTAGTATTCAAAAACCTACTATAGTGGCTAATTCATTTAAACTTAAACTTGTTATTATCCAAATGGTATCAAATAATCAGTTTGGGGGATCACCAACTGAAGATCCAAATTTACATCTTGCCAATTTTCTAGAATTATGTGCTACATTTAAATATGATGGTGTATCAGATGATGCCATAATACTTAGTTTATTTCCTTCCTCACTAAGGGATAAAGCTAAGATGTGGTTGAATTCGTTAGCACCTGGATCTATCAAAACTTGGGGTGATTTAGCAAAAAATATTTTTTGCTAAATATTTTCCACCATAAAAAACTGTGAAGCTTAGAAATGATATTACATCTTTTAATCANAAAAAATATTTCTTGCTAAATATTTTCCACTATAAAAAACTGTGAAGCTTAGAAATGATATTACATCTTTTAATCAGTTTGAAGGGGAATCATTTTATGAAGCATGGGAACGATTTAAAGAGCTCTTAAGAAAGTGTCCACACCATGCTATACCATATTGGTTAATAATTCAAAATTTTTATAATGGATAAGTTGGATCTCTTAGATCTATTATTGATGCCACTGATGGTGGTTCATTGATGTCAAAACTAATTCATGACACTTATGCTTCAATTGAAGAAATAGCTACAAATAATTTTCAATGGCCTTCTGAGAGGGTGAATCCTAAGAAATTAGCCAATATTCATAAATCTAATACATTTATTATCTTAGCAAATCCAGTTGCTGCAATTTCAAAGAAGTTAAGCCAATTTGAAATAATTTTTCCTCAACCAATCTCGATGATTGAAGAGAATACATTAGGCCAAAAGGTAGATTCTCAAACATCATTAGAAACTTTGAATGCCGTAAATACCAAGNCGGATTAGCCAATGATTTTCTATAACATTGTATTAAGATAGAGAATTAAACTGCTCTTATTTGGTACAATACATATTTAAACCATTTATCTTATCTCATTTTACCAAAACCTCATTGTAGTGGGAAAGATGCTTTTTCACATAAGAAATCTTCATCACATAAACATCGAAAATCTCATTGTAGTGGGAAAGATGTTTTTTCACATAAGAAATCTTCATCACATAAACATAGTCAATAGTTTAATAGTTACTGTTTAAACTTTGAGTTTCAGTTTTGTTAGTAGTTAAATAACTTAGTTCTGATAATATCTCAATATACAAAATTAGTGACAGTAATTTTGTTTTGATTTTGTGTGAATTTCCTAGTAAACTTATTATTTCAAACCTTCCCCGTGGGATCGATATTTGGGGCTTAAATAGAAAGTCCTTTATTACTTGATAACGATATGTNTTTATTATTTCAAACCTTCCCCGTGGGATCGATATTTGAGGCTTAAATAGAAAGTCCTTTATTACTTGATAACGATACGTATACTTGCGTAAAATCCTAATATTATTGCTTAAATTTCTAATTCATAAAATATTGCATCAAGATTTTGGCACTGTTGCATAGCGAAGTCAACTATATAACTTTTACAAAACTATATAATCCGGGATCAAGTTATTGGCGTCATTGCCGGGAAAGGTAACGGTAAAATAAATAGATTTGGTAAATTAAGAAATTTAGAGATAATTAATTAAAAAACGTAAAAAAATTCAAAAATCCAAAAAGAAAATATATTTCTATTTAAGAGTTATTTTCAAGAAATTTTTCCTTGCTTATTATATTTATTTATGCAAAATATTAGATTTGAAGGTTTAGTACCTTACGTTTCAGAATTAGAGCGTGTTATTAGAAAAATTCAAAAACAAAAAAAAGAAATTAAAAACTTAAACGAAGTGGTGAATAACTTAAATAATAAAATAAACAAAAAATCGACAAAGACCTTTAAAAGATTATGCCAATCCGACAGTAGATGAACTTCACTTGTCTATTCAAAATCCTGATGTTGCTGCTAATTTATTTGAGTTTAAACCTCCTATTATCCAAGTGGTACAAAATAATTATTTTGGAGGAACACCTACTGAAGATCCAAACTTACNTGTAAAAAAATTCAAAAATCCAAAAAGAAAATATATTTTTATTTAAGAGTTATTTTCAAGAAATTTTTCCTTGCTTATTATATTTATTTATGCAAAATATTGGATTTGAAGGTTTAGTACCTTACGTTTCAGAATTAGAGCGTGTTATTAGAAAAATTCAAAAACAATAAAAAGAAATTAAAAACTTAAACGAAGTGGTGAATAACTTAAATAATCAAATAAACAAAAAATCGACAAAGACCTTTAAAAGATTATGTCAATCCGACAGTAGATGAACTTCACTTGACTATTCAAAATCCTGATGTTGCTGCTAATTTATTTGAGCTTAAANTCTGGTTCATGTTGATCTTCTAATAAGATTCTATGCATATAAATTAAAGGACAGATTCCTTTAATATCAGCTAATGTCCATCCAAAGGCTTTCTTATATCTTTTTAAAATTTCTAACAACTGTTGTTCTTACAAATAAGTTAATTCTGATGATACTATAACATGTAATGTAGATAAATTTCCTAAAAATGAATAATTCAAATGTGTAGGAAGTGTTTTCAGTTCTAGTTTAGGGGGTTTCTCAATAGATGAAATCAATTTCTTGTTACTTTATGTAGGATCTAACATTTCAAATCTTTCTTGAACATAATCCATATCCTATTTACTCACTTTCATAGATTCATCTTGAATTCTATCCTCATCTTGATATTCCATATATTCCTTTTTAAATTCCCTTTCAAAAGTTTTCTTGAAATATTCATTACTTAAATATTCATTAATATCCATTCTGAAGCATTCAATCTCTTGCTCTTTTGTAGGGTATCTCATTGATTTTGCAATAGTAAATGTAACCTCTTAATTACTAACTCTCATAGTTAGTTCTCCTTTCTGCACATCTATTAAAGTTCATCCAGTGGCAAGAAATGGTCTTTCTAAAATGATAGGAATTTCTTTATCTTCCTCCATATCTAATACAATAAAGTTCACAGGAAAGATAAATTTATTGACTTTTACCAAAACATCTTCTATAACTCCTTTAGGATAGGTAATCAAATGATCAGCTAACTGCAGAATTAAAGTTGTAGGTGAAATATCTCCTAAGCACAACCTTCTAAAAATTAATAATGACATAAGATTAATTCTGACTCCCAAATCACGTAAAGCTTTTCCATAAAATTGTTCGTCAATTACATAAGGAATTGTAAGACTTTCAGGTTCTTTAAGTTTTTCAAGAAGTTTTTTTGAATTATAGCGCTACACTCTTTAATGAGTGCAACAATCTCATTATCTACAAACTTCCTTTTCTTATTAGGTATATCATTCATAAACTTCACATAGCTTGGGTTTTTGTTTCAAAGCTTCAACAAATGGAATGTTTATCGTTAATTTCCTCAAAATTTTCAAAAATTTTGAATATTGATTATCTCTATATTTATGTTCCAATCTTTGAGAAAATGGAGGTGATGGTCTTTCTACAATGATTTTCATTGGCTTAATAGGATTTTCTGCTTCAAAATGAAAATCTTCACCATGTTTTTCATTTTTCACCTCATCTTTTTCAACTTCAACTTCTTGTTGAACTTTTTTTTCTAATTCTTTTTCACTTATCAGTTGAATAACTTTAATTTGCTCTTTGTTTTGATCTTTAGGATTTACTTCAACATTACTAGGCAATGTTCCTGGNTTTCAACTTCTTGTTGAACTTTGTTTTCTAATTATTTTTCACTTATCAGTTGAATAACTTTAATTTGCCCTTTGTTTTGATCTTTAGGATTTACTTCAACATTACTAGGCAATGTTCCTGGAGGTCTATTGCTAAGTGCAGTAGCAATACGTCCCAATTGATTTTCCATGTTTCTGACAGTAGCTCCTTGACTTTGTAATTGACTACCCATATGCAATGTCAATTCTTCCATTGATAACTTTTTCTCCTTACTCTACAAATTATTAAAACCTGGGGGGTAATAAGGTTTATAAGCTTGGTTCCCTTGATTGTTGGAGTTTCCCAATGGGTTCGCAGTGTTGTTTTCCCATTGTGGATTTGCAGCATTATAATTATTATTACTCCAACTAAAATTTGGATGTTTCTTCCAACCATGATTATAATAATTGGCATAAGGATTATTAGAATGATTATTTATTGCATTTAAAGTCTCATAAGAAGATTGAGATTCTATCATATGTCCCAATGAGTTCTCCTTAAGCACAGGTGTTGTCTAAGACTAATTCATTCCATGTTGATCTATCTTCTTTGATATAGCAGCTATTTGGGCATCTAAAATAGATATTGCATCAGAATCATGCATACTAACTACTCTTTTTGGATTTACCCTTTCAGAGGATCATTGAAAATTATTAGTAGTCATCTCTTCAATTAATGAATATGCTTCATCGAATGGTTTTGACATTAATGATCCACCAGCAGTAGCGTCAATTATCGATCTAAGAGATCCAACCAACCCATTATAAGAAGTTTGAATTATTAACCCATCAAGCAATGCATGGTGTGGAAACTTTCTAAGGAGATCTTTAAATCTTTCCTAGGCTTTATAAATTAATTCCCCTTCAAACTGACAAAAAGATGTGATATCATTTCTAAGCTTAGCAGTTTTTTGAAGGTGAGAAATATTTAGATAAGAATTTTTGTGATAAATATCCCCATGTTCTGATAGATCCAAGTGCTAATAAGTTTAACTACATCTTAGCTTTATCCCTCAGTGAAAAAGGAAAAAGTCTATGTCTGACAATATCATTTGACACTCCATCATATTTAAATGTAGCACACAATTCTAAAAAAACTAGCAAGGTTTAAATTATGATCTTCAGTAGTGTTCCTTCAAACTGATTGTTTTGTACTATTTGGATAATAGCAGGTTTAAGTTGAAATGAATTGGCAACTACACAAGGATTTTGAATACTCAAATGAATTTCATCTGCTGTAGGATTTGCACAATCTCTTGAAGTTCTCTGATGATGTTCATTTTCATTTCTAACATTATTTAAATTGTAAGCCATTTTGTTAAACTGATCTTTTTTGTTGTTTTTAAATTTTTCTAGCAGTTCTTTCTAACTCAGAGTCGTAAGGTACTAAGTTTTCATATCTTACACTACACATAAACTGAATAAAATAAGTAATTAAAAATAAGCAAACACACTAAAATAAGAAAATATCCAAATTAAACTTCAAACACACTCCTTTTTTTAATATTTATTTTTAAAATAAAATCAAATGAAATACTAATATTTTCTGTTACTTCCCCGACAACGACGCTAAAAAACTTGACACAGAGACTTGTATATATAAATATTTTTGAAGTTGACACAACTTAACGATGCCAAAAACTCGATGTAAGTAGATTTATAATAAAAATGCAATATAATCCTAACAAAATACATTTTATAAATATAATTTATTCTTTAAAACCCTTTTTAAACAGCTAAATCTCTCTAAAATATCAATGCAAGTATACGCATCGTTCAAGTAATAGAAGGCTCTAATGGAATCCTAGATATCGATCCCACAGGGAAGTAGAAAAATCCTAAAGTAAGTTATGAAAATTATTTTATAGTAAAAACAAAAAATAAAAGTAAAGTGCAAAATTTAAAAATTGACTACACAAGTGAATGCTAATTAAAATGCAAATGTAAGATTACAGAAATAAACTAAACTAAATACTAAACTTTCAAAAGTAAAATTGTAAAAATTAAACAAAGTTTTTGTTGTGACAAAAAGTTCAAATTTAAGAAAGCATCATTCTCCTTTACAATGAATATATGGTTTGTGAAGAAATTGAAATCATTTGAAAAAATATATAAAAAGTGTTTTGTGCCAAATAGGAGCAATCATATTTTTTACGCTCTTCCGAGTGCTATAAATAACATTGACTAATCTATAGTTTGGTCTTTAATTTTGTGGTTAGGCTGGGAGGATACCAGTTTCTACTCCAGAGCTGCCACTATTCCCTCCCCTGAGGGCTAACAATCTCGCATTAGTTTCCAATCAACTGAACCCAATTGGGGGTTTTTAAATGTCACCTTAAAATCTCCAATTCTACATCCAACAAAAGTATATTTCGCTATTTATTTGCACACAATCCCATGGATGACATACTCTTCTATGAAATTAAAAGTGATTCTCCCTATGTTGTGGAAATCATATCTCATTTAGGAACATATGTTTCTCAACAAAGTTAAACATTTCAATTGGCCAGATAGAAAAGTAAATGAAGATCGAAGTTCAAATCATCACAAATTATTATCATTTAAAACGTTAGAAAACAAAATCTATTATTCACAAAACCATATCTTCAAAGTTAGGAGAAGGATAAAGAAGACCACTCAGAATTCAAGAGAAGGATACGATAAAGCACGAATTTCATATGTAAAAATAATTTTACAAAATAAAAGAAATAAAATACAATTTATCTCACAATTCTTCTCAAGCAAATCCTAAGTAGTTCTCTCCAAGTTTTTCTCTCTTTACAATCACTCCCAATCCTCTCTTAGATATTNACGGATTTGCAGCATTAGAATTATTATTACTCCAACTAAAATATGGATGTTTCTTCCAACCATGATTTTAATAATTGGCATAAGGATTATTAGAATGATTGTTTATTGTATTTAAAGTCTCATAAGAAGATTGAGATTCTATCATATGTCCCAATGAGTTCTCCTTAAGCACAGGTGTTGTCTAAGACTAATTCATTCCATGTTGATCTATCTTCTTTGATATAGCAGCTATTTGGGCATCTAAAATAGATATTGCATCAGAATCATGCATACTATATACTCTTTTTGGATTTACCCTTTCAAAGGATCATTGAAAATTATTAGTAGTCATCTCTTCAATTAATGAATATGCTTCATCGAATGATTTTGACATTAATGATCCACCAGCAGTAGCGTCAATTATCAATCTAAGAGATCCAACCAACCCATTATAAGAAGTTTGAATTATTAACCCATCAGGCAATGCATGGTGTGGACACTTTCTAAGGAGATCTTTAAATCTTTCTTAGGCTTTATAAATTGATTCCCCTTCAAACTGACAAAAAGATGTGATATCATTTCTAAGCTTAGCAGTTTTTGAAGGTGAGAAATATTTAGATAAGAATTTTTGTGATAAATATCCCCATGTTCTGATAGATCCAAGTGCTAATGAGTTTAACTACATCTTAGCTTTATCCCTTAGTGAAAAAGGAAAAAGTCTATGTCTGACAATATCATTTGACACTCCATCATATTTAAATATAACACACAATTCTAAAAAAACTAGCAAGGTTTAAATTATGATCTTCAGTAGTGTTCCTTCAAACTGATTGTTTTGTACTATTTGGATAATATCATGTTTAAGTTGAAATGAATTCGCAACTACACAAGGATTTTGAATACTCAAACGAATTTCATCTGCTGTAGGATTTGCACAATCTCTTAAAGTTCTTTGATGATGTTCATTTTCATTTCTAACATTATTTAAATTGTAAGTCATTTTGCTAAACTGATCTTTTTTTGTTGTTTTTGAATTTTTCTAACAGTTCTTTCTAACTCAGAGTCGTAAGGTACTAAATTTTCAGATCTTACACTACACATAAACTGAATAAAATAAGTAATTAAAAATAAGCAAACACACTAAAATAAGAAAATATCCAAATTAAACTTCAAACACACTCCTTTTTTTAATATTTATTTTTAAAATAAAATCAAATGAAATACTATAATTTTCCATTACTTCCCCGACAACGACGCTAAAAAACTTGACACAGAGACTTGTATATGTAAATATTTTTGAAGTTGACACAACTTAACGATGCCAAAAACTCGATGTAAGTAGATTTATAATAAATATGCAATATAATCCTAACAAAATACATTTTATAAATATAATTTATCCTTTCAAACCCTTTTTAAATAGCTAAATCTCTCTAAAATATCAATGCAAGTATACGCATCGTTCAAGTAACAGAAGACTCTAATGGAGTCCTAGATATCGATCCCACAGGGAAGTAGAAAAATCCTAAAGTAAGTTATGAAAATTATTTTATAGTGAAAACAAAAAATAAAAGTAAAGTGTGAAATTTGAAAATTGACTACACAAGTGAATGCTAATTAAAATGCAAATGTAAGATTACAGAAATCAACTAAACTAAATACTAAACTTTCAAAAGTAAAATTGCAAAAATTAAACAAAGTTTTTGTTGTGACGAAAAGTTCAAATTTAAGAAAGCATCATTCTCCTTTACAATGAATATATGGTTTGTGAAAAAATTGAAATCATTTGAAAAAATATATAAAAAGTGTTTTGTGCCAAATAGGAGCAATCATATTCTTTACGTTCTTCCGAGTGCTATAAATAACATTGACTAATCTATAGTTTGGTCTTTAATTTTGTGATTAGGCTGGGAGGATACCAGTTTCTACTCCAGAGCTGCCATTACTCCCTCCCCTGAGGGCTAACAATCCCGCATTAGTTTCCAATCAACTGAACCCAATTGGGGGTTTTTAAATGTCACCTTAAAATCTCCAATTCTACATCCAACAAAAGTGTATTTCGCTATTTATTTGCACACAATTTCATGGATGACATACTCTTCTATGAAATCAAAAGTGATTCTCTCTATGTTGTAGAAATCATATCTCATTTAGGAACATATGTTTCTCAACAAGTTAAACATTTCAATTGGCCAGATAGAAAAGTAAATGAAGATCGGAGTTCAAATCATCACAAATTATTATCATTTAAAACGGTAGAAAACAAAACCTATTCTTCACAAAACCATATCTTCAAAGTTGGGAGAAGGATAAAGAAGACTACTCAGAATTCATGAGAAGGATACGATAAAGCATGAATTTCATATGTAAAAATAAGTTTACAAAATAAAAGAAATAAAATACAATTTATCTCACAATTCTTCCCAAGCAAATCCTAAGTAGTTCTCTCCAAGTTTTTCTCTCTTTACAATCACTCCCAATCCTCTCTTAGAAATTTAATGAAGAAGAAATCTCTCACATTCCCTCTCATCATACAAACCTAGAAGAAAATCTCATCTTCTCTCTCTCTCTAACTCTCACACTACACCCCAAAAGCCTCTTCTTTTTGTCCCCCCCTCGCCTCTTCAAGTCTTCTTCTTTTCTTTTGGGCTGCCTCCTTTGGAAAAGAGTTCAAAACTCCCTCCAAAAACTCCTCCAAAAGTTAACTCTTTTGAATTCAAAAGATGTGTCATTTGATCCAAGAGTCATATTCTTTCATAAAAGAACCTTCCAAAGNCTAACTCTCACACTACACCCCAAAAGCCTCTTCTTTTTGTCCCCCCTCGCCTCTTCAAGTCTTCTTCTTTTATTTTGGGCTGCCTCATTTGGAAAAGAGTTCAAAATTCCCTCCAAAAACTCTTCCAAAAGTTAACTCTTTTGAATTCAAAAGATGTGTCATTTGATCCAAGTGTCATATCCTTTCATAAAAGAACCTTCCAAAGTGTTTAGATGCATTGAATTACTCCAAGAGGTGTGCAGAATAAGTGCCCCTTTAAAAATTTGCACAAAATTCATCTTGAACTGCCTTAATTTGAAAAATTTGTTTCTGGCGCATCATGCCCCAATCTGGCGCATGATGCACCATCTCTCTAGATTTTGGCGCTAGAATCCAAAATTGGCTCTTTTGCTCCAAATTTTGTCTTTTTTGCCATTTTTTGCTCCAAATGCCTAAAAATGACATACCTGCAATGAAAACACAAAAATACCCATCTTTAAAGTACAATATCACCAAAATAAGTATAAAATAGATACTTAAGACAGTATATTATTTTGGTGTATCAACAGGCATCTTCTCCTTTGGGTCCCAATCGACCCCCTTCAGAAGGTCGACTTCGGAGTCCACATCGCCTCCAAGAAGAGAATGAAGTACAAGGGAGACACATGTTGTGTTGAAACCATCTCCCTTGAGTTAATTAAGGCGATGACTATCCCCTCTGCTCATTGGTTGGTTGACTCAAGGGAATTTACTCTCTAGAGGCTCACCCTTGGGACTCTAAAGTTTTAAAAAGAGTCTCCTGGGTACATCTGAGGCCCCTTCACCAGCCTAAACATAAGAAAAAAGAAGATAAAAGGTACAAAAATATAAACTATTTTTCTTATCGATGCCTGATTTACTCGAAGACTTCATCAGCCTAGTGACTAGGTCCTCCCTCTACAGAGGCTCCTTCACTCTAGGCGTTTTCTTTCCATCCTTTGCTACTACCGCCTTGATCCTTTCCTTCTCCCTCTCATCAAATTCATCTAAGTCATATCTCCAAAAACCTCGATCCACAAGACCCTATCGATAACATCCCATTTGATAAATTAGAGCACTAAGAGATTGCTCCCCTCGATCATATCAATGTAAATGCAAATGTGCTTGTAGCTTCTTCAACCTCACTACCTCCTCAACCTTATTGATGAGTGGAAATCATGAACTTGGACTATTAATCTTTTATCTTATTCTTGGGTCCTAGTACCCAAACTTTAGGACCATTCAAGAACACCGCATAGCCATCCCGATCAACCTTGAAGCCAAAGAAATGCATGAACAACTCAATCAACCATGGAACCTCCACCAGCCAAAGGTAGATGACAAAGTTCATTATGATTTGGATGGAATTTGTCTTGAACTAACCAGCAACGATACCATAACTATTGAGAATGGATCACATATTACTGCAAGATGGCAACCTCAACTCTTACTTGAACCGATACATGTACACCACCAAGCTACCCTAGTAATCACCTACTAATGTTTACCTCTTAACAGCAGCTTGGATCAAGACGTCTGACCTGCAGATTTGAAAAATTTCGTTGCTTGTCTCGCAGAGACGACCGATGATACTCTCGATGAGTTTACATCAAAGAATTCAGAAGAGAACTTGGAAGTCATGATATGGACAGGAAGGGAGAGGAGAAAAATCACAAAAAATGGAGAGAAGCAATATAAAAGAATCAAGTATCCATTTCATAAGACATATAAACTATGGTAGAACTTGAAACACCATAGAAACAATAAAATGCTTTCGTCAAATTAAAGCATGAGAAAAATTTTAAATCAAAGGCGCATAATGATGAATCAATAAACATAGAAAAATAAGGATTTATAAATAAAACATACATGTATAAATTAATTCATGAGATAAAATACATTTACGTTTGTGCTTTCCATTTAAGATTATCCACTCAGAAAGAAAAAAATTTAACAAAATTATCAATCTTTGCCTTAAGGGGGACATACCCTAATTGGATAACCACTTGAACGTTAACTCTCCCCATATCCTAACCTTATCTATCCTATTCATTTCATAACGTAGGAGGGAGAATAAATCCTCCTACCAAACGATGGGGTATTTATTCCTTTGAGAGAAGATAGATCCGTCATCAAATCCAAATCAAAGGAGGTGAAGAAGCACACTTGTTTTTCGATCATTTTTTTCCATCGACAAAGGTTGAAAGGCAGGCTGGGAGGCACTAGATGATGAGGGATCCGAAGAAACATTTTGTTCATCTTCCACCTGAACATCTAGAGGTAAGAGGTTAAACTTTAGGTCTTGGCTTTGCCCTTCCCTAAACTTTGGAAAGGTTGGAGGAGGAGCATTTTAGCCGACTTGATCATCATTCGAAAGGCTACCTTCGTCACGTGATGCTTTTTCACTACATAGTCACCCTCTAACCCCAGAAAACCTTCCACAGAGTAGTCATAATTTGATTTGGAAGAACCTACCTCTACCACTAGAGCCTTCGCCTTTGATACGACAATCTTTCTTGGTTGTTCAATCTTGAAGCTAGATCTCGCCCTCTTATTCATGGCCAACCCTACCAAAGCTCGAGCCTCCTTGCCAACAAACTTCAAAAACTTTTACCCTTCCATGATCAAAACCATGAAGCATATGGGAAGTACCTTTGGAATAACACTAAAAAGATAAGTACTCACACCCCGTTTATAATGAATTTGGAGTGGAAATCAAAAAGTTAATTATTGTGCCTTAAATAGTCATGATTGTCTTAAGTTGTTTTAAAATTTAGAATCAATTTTCTTTATCGTAGCTATCGCTATCAATGAGCAAGAGAAACAGATAATTTTAATATGTAAATCAACAATGTGCCAGCATAGATCACAAAGACATTTCATGGATGGTGAAAGAGCTGACGTGGCCTCGCAGGATCTACCTAGGACGAACCAATGCCGCATGCCAAGTCGGCCAGCCTCACATACCAGAAAGGTGGTGCCGCTTAGATGGATGAGGGGTGGATCACTCCTGTAGAATCCACCAAACTAGGTCCGCTCAGACGAACCCCCTCCTTCCAACTCAAATAACTCAAGAAAGTGAAATGAATCTCTGGTTCCAAGACGGTTGATGTGGACTTTGGCAAACAACCACCTAGCTTGGTGGCTGCCAGTCCAAGTGGTTGCTCGTCCACGTAGGCTCATTTCTACATAGTCGCCCAACCTAATAATTGTTTGAAAACACTCGAGGGTCCCATGGGGATATTCATGTACGGACAAAAACACTCTCGTCGAAACTACGTACTTTAGGGGTACAATATGTACAAAAACTCCTTCCTATTAATAAGGAGTCCATTTCATGAATAAGGGTTACGAAAAATTTATTATTCATCATTGTGCTATTGCTCTCTCTTTCTCTCTCTGTCGCTCTCACTCTCCCATTCCTCAACGCTCTATTTCTTCGGCAGTTCTCTCGGACAGATTAGGTTTTAGCATATACCTTTGCACGGAGTCAACAATGATGATTTAGAAAGATTTTGGCAAATGTGAATCATAAACACTCTTCTTTTTACATTCTCAAGAATTTTTTTTTTGTTTGCTATGATTAAAGAGAGGCTATGATAGAAGAATAGAGAAGTACTTCAAGTGTGGCAGGATTGAGGCCCAATGTACGTGGTGATGGCAACTAAGTTGTTAGGTTGTTGGTTTTTGTGGCATGAAAAGTAGGGTGTATTGGCTGAGCAGGGCTTAGAGAGGGGCTTTGGTAAATGGGTTGAGCCGCTGAGGCAAGGGCTGCAAGGACAACTGCAGCGAGGGACTAGTTGTGCACGCTAAGGCGGTTTGCAACATGAATTTATGTTAAATAGGATTTATCAAATCTANTGACATTTTGGCCTTAATGAACATTCAGGCTTAATAAAAATGGGAAATGGGTAATTAACTCATTTGATGATTTGCAATTAAAAAAATGGATTTAATTGATAGAAACCTACTTTATTTTGCCAAATTATAAAATAAATGAATAATTCCCATAAGTATC
>JXCR01139468.1:21118-38755 GCA_002079205.1 Phalaenopsis hybrid cultivar
AGTATTTGAGATAAAGTGCTCTTTCATCTAAACTATGAAAATTATGGAGTCAGTTTGACTTCATCTAGGATTTGAGGTAAAGCGCTCTTTCATCTAAACTATGAAAATTATGAAGTCAGTTTGACTTCATCTTTTTCAAAACCCTTTTTTCTTAACGTCCTTCCGAAGCGGGCAACGGGATTTTAATTCCGATGACCGACAGCTTCTTACGGGCAAACCCCACACCAAAAATAGTGCCGATAAATAAGCATGAAGAAAAAGAAAATTTTAAAATTTCTAAGTTGGAGAACAATACAGGTACACTAAGAAAAAGTGTAGAGTAGTAGAAAATTTAAATTAAAAACAGTTATAACATGAAAATTTCCAATGTAAAAGAACTACTCTAACACATATCCACTTCTAGGAAAAAGAGTACTAAAAGTAGCAGGGAAAATAAAAGTGTAGAGCAACAAAACAAACATAAACAATCCAACATAAGATACATCTAGAAACCTTAACTACTTCATAATAGGGAATAAATCTAATCCTCTTCCTCATCATCATCATCATCATCATCATCATCAGAATCAAAGGGAATATCTTCATCCATGGATCTGCGACTCTCAAATGGTGTAAATCGAGGACATCTAGGAAATTCAACTATATGGTCTCCCTTCATAAATTTCACCATTGCCTCATCATAAACAACATCATAGTCTCTCTTCCTTCTAACAAAATATGTCATATGATCAAAATTGTTTTCCATATCATTCATAAGACACTGCATCAAGAATGTATCATTCTGGTGTTCAAAATATCTTTCACTCAATACATCCCAGTATCCAGATGGAGGCTCAGTAGCAGTAGAAGTAGAAGGTCTAAAAGTAGAAGAAAAATGTGCACCTTGAATTCTATCTCTAGGTCATCCATATATATCAAAAATAGCTTACCCAATTGGTTTGAGTGGTTTCAAATGCTCTTCCTAATGTTCAAATTTAACTCCAGAGTCTTTACAAATAGTAAATATCAAAGATGGAAATCCAAGACCTAAAGTCGTACTAGCTCTTGTAGAAGTATTAATAGCATCATAAATAAGAGCACCCACATCTATAGGTTTTGTTTCTTGAATGTAGTAATTTAAAATAGTTCTTTCTCTAGTCACTTCACGTAAATGATTCGAAGGAAAAAAGGCAAACAGAAATAAAATAATGATGCCATGCATTTGAAGTGGCATTGAGCTTGGAATAAGAAAAATTTACCTTTCTATCATTTCGAATCTTCCAGGCTCCACGACCACAAGTCAAATACGCCATGATCTGATCCAACTCATTCTCAGATGGAATGAACTCTGAATAGAAACAATCAATCTCAGGTGGCAGACCATATATCACATTAATCCTCTCACTAGTAAACTCTACTCCTCTTCTTCGAACAAACTCTTTGTCATCATCTACTTCAAGTAAATTTTCATAAAATTCTCTAACCACGACGATGACAACAATAACAGTAAAGGAACAGAAACTCTTCCATTGACGTGCCACAATAATATTCTCTATAGCTCCACCAGATCGATAAAAACTTTGCTCCACAATGAACTTTCTTGAAGAAGCAAATTCATTGTAATGAATTTGTGCATTTACACCATCATAGGATTCTTTTCCTCTTCCTCTCTGTCTTAGGAGCCATCTAAAATAAATTTCAATAAAAATTTCCAACAAATTTCAAAATCAAGAAAATAGCCTTCCTATAAGCTTTTTAAAGCTAACAAAGCTTAAATCCATGGATTTTTCAACACTAAATTAATTTTTTTTTGTATATTTCGGTCTCTACTCAATGTATGAAAAATCCAAGGTGAAATTTCAAAATAATTATGCCAAAATGTAGATCAAACCTCAAGAAGATGAAATCTGGTGTTTTTTAGCCAAGAAACTTGAAGATTTGAGCTTAAGAAGTATCCGATGACTGGTTTTCATGAAAAAAAGGAAGATGAATGAGCTTGGGTGTCAACAATGGCGTGGGTTTGACTTAAATCACAAAAAAAATTTGAGATTTGGTCGGTTTAGGTGATCAGTGCCTAGGCGCCATGCTGTTCGAGTGGTCTGGCGCCTAGGTGTCAAAACAAATTTTTTTTTTCCTTAGCTTTTAAGTTTAACACGGCAAGACTAAGCCATTCAAACCAAAATTTCTCATTAATTTAACACCAAACCTCAGGTTTATTATGTCCCCATTATCTTCTATTTTCCAATTTTCAATTTGAAATCATTTCCAACATTCTAACATGGGGGCTTACAAAAACATAACTTTCATTGATCTTTCAAATAATAGTACAATATCACACACAAATACAATTTTACGAAAATCAACACAAGCAAACTAACACACAATTTACGACAAGATAAAGTAGCACACATAATAAATCTTTTACTAAAGAAAGCAAACACAAAGCACAAACACAAGAATCTTATTCTAGTGATCAATCCCTGTTGATCTCATTCTCGATCACATGACAAATATTTTTGATCAAATGTGTAGAAGACAAGGGCGTGAGGAAATTTCATAGCCTCTTTTTAATCAATCCATTTGTTCTTGTTATACATGGCCACTTGAACATCTTGACAACTAGCCAAAAGATCGAATTGATGTTTTATATGCCACTCCAAGTGCTTGTACTGGTGATACATCTCATGTAACTTGTTGTGTAGATTGGAAAGTTCCTCCTCAATCTTCCCCAACTTGCTTGTCACCTTCTCCAAACTTAGCGCTAAGAATTCATTGAACAAGCTTGGGCATCATTATGCACAAACTTATTTCCAAATTCATTCTCTATATTCTTCATGGATGCAAGTAAGATTTTGAACCCTTTCTAAACTCTCTTCTCCGGTCAAATTTTTGAAGAAATGAAGATTACGGACAAAGGCTAGGCAATTTTATAGAGAAAACATGGAAAAAAAACTGCATTAAGGCAGTATTCCTACATCCAAAAACTATGGCGCTTAGGCACCAGCATCACAGGACTCTGGCACTTAGATGTCAGTATCCAAGTGCACTGATTTGCTTAACGTCAATTTTTTTTTCAATTTCTAGTCATGTTTAAAACCTTAAATAGTGTTAAAATAATGCCACAAAAGCAAAGGATAGTCACAATACTACACAATAACAAACAAAGATCAAATCACTTCGATAACTATGGGTTACCTCCCACAAAGTGTTTGATTTAACGCCATCAACCGGACATATCCAAATGTTTTTATCGAATATACCAATCATTAAAGTTTCTTTATAATAAGGTTTGTTTTCTCCAATTTAAGGCTTTAACCTTTGTTCAATTACTTTGGTTATATGTCCAGTTTTTGGATCTTCAATCTCCACAGCCCCAAAAGAATAAACTTTTGTCACAATAATTGGCCCCATCCACCTGGACTTAAGTTTTTAAGGAAAAAATTTCAATCTTGTATTACATAATAAAACTTCTTAACCAGGCTCAAAATGCTTTCGTAAAATCTTGTGATCATGCCAAATTTTCATATTTTCTTTACAAATTTAAGCATTTTCATAAGATGCATTCCTAATTTCCTCGAGCTCATTCAATTGCAATAATTATTTTTCTCCAACATCTTTTAAATTATAGTTAAATTTATTTATCGCCCAATAAGCTTTATGTTCCAACTCAACAGATAAATGACAAGCTTTTCCAAATATGAGCCTATATGGAGACATTCTTATAGAAGTTGTATGAGCAGTCCTATAAGCCCATAATGCAAAATCAAGTTTATTAGACCAATCATTTTTTTTAAGAATCACAGTTTTCTCCAAAATTCTTTTGACTTCACAATTTGATAGTTTTGCTAATCCGCTAGTCGGAGGGTGATAATCTGTGACAATCTGTTGACCTCACTTTTGGTTGATGTTTAGTTTTCCCTCTGCAGTAGCCTAGGGTCTAGCCATAGGACTTTCTTGTTGACTATTCCTAGAAAACTAGAAATTCTAAATGCCTCTTTGCTCAACTTGAAGCTCTACATATTGATCCTAACCCCTAGCACTTAGTAGGTGGGGTCACTATGAGGGAGCTCAAGGAGAGTCCCCATAGGACTTTTTGACCTTAGAGTTGACTCTAGGTGTTGGTCTAGAGCTAGTTCACCCACTACACCCACTATTACCCACAATCACTCACAATCTTAAAACCCAAAATTGTTGACTTTGATCCCTTGATCTTTTGGGGGACTCATGTAGATGGTCCCCTAGACCCACTAGCCCCAGACTAGGCTTTAGCTAAGACCCATACATGGAGGACCCAAATGGGGATTTCATTAATCCATAGCTCATATAGGGTGGTTGGTACCCCAATTCTATCAAAATGTCCAACTTGGTCTTTTGCCCCTAAATCCATTCAAATTACCTAAATGCCCTTGAAACCCTAAATTTGGTCAAAATCCTCAAATTCACCCAAAATACCAAAACTTGTTCAAAAATCATTTTAAATCATTTCAAATTACCCAAATCCACCGAAAAATTCCAAGTTTACCAAAATACCCCTAAAAATTTACCAAAATTACAAAAATACTTTTGGCACCCTAAACTTCCCTAAAACCTCCAAAATCGCTCCAAATATTTCCAAAACCAATTTGAACCCTTCAATTGAACCCAATTTGGCCAATTTGACCATTTTGACCAAACTCCTCAAATCGCCTTTAAAGGCACAATTTGCCCAAATTCAGCACAAATGTCCATCAATTTTGCCTCAATTTCCTTCAATTTCAATTCTAAGCTCAAATTAATCTTTCATTTGATCAATCCAAATCAAATCCAAGCCTAATTGGTGTTCAAGCCACAATTTCACTTAATTTAAACACAAGTTTAAAATCCCCAAATTGGTTGTCTCCAAATTCCACCAAATTGAATGCCTTAACCCCAAAATTGACACCCAATTTATGTTGAAAACTCTTTATGATGGCCCTATAGACCATTTTCAACCATCAATTTGGACTCAGCCCAACCTAGACCCAAGTTTAATCCAACATGCCTAAATTGACCAAAATCCCAAAATCATTCAAATTGACAATTGAACTCAAAATCATTTCAATCCTTCACCAAAAATCTTCATGACAATCAATACACAATTTTGATCAATCAATTGAGCTCAAAGTCATGGCTAGCATAGCCCAAACCTAAATTTTAGCCATTTGGACCCAAATTGGACCCATGCACCAAAATTGACTTAGCCGTGCCTAAGCCACCAAATGGATGCACCCTATGGACCAGGCTAGACCCACCTAAACTATCCAAAATGAGTTATGAAACAATGGTCCCATGATTTAAGGGATTTCACCCCATATTTGGCCTAAACTTGAAATATTTCCTTCATCATTACTTACCCTTGAGGGTTAACCATCATTAAGCACCCCCTGACCTTTTTGAGCCAAGAAGAGACAAAATTCTGGCCAGCCACCTTCTCAGCCACCGAAAACAAGCAGCCCAAGGGAACCTCAAGTGGCCAAAACCCAAAATTGAACCTCCCTGACTTGACTCACTCCCATTGGCCATTAGAGCTTTTCTTCCCTCCACCTCAGCAAGCTTGAGCACCCAACTCCAAGCCCTGAGCTCCACCAGACAACCATGGCTTTAAATGGAGCTCTCCATGGCCAAAGAGAAGTGTGCTTGGAACCTAAAGGAAACTCTGCCAAAATCTCACCAAAGCTTCTCTAAACCATCCCTAGTGCAATCCCCTTGCTCTCAGCCATTGATATCCACCCAAACGAGCCAATTTCTTCATTGAAATTAGCACTAAAATCGGGATAGAACTCTCCACAATCCCACAGTGCACATAACTTCAATTAATTGTGCACACACCATCCTTATAGTGAGAGAAGTTGATTTCCCCACAAAATTCCCCTCTGAAATATCCTCAAACATAGATCTAGACCAACACTTGAAATTGAGCTCGATCGAATTCATACCTAGACAATTCACTAAGGTTTGGCACTTCATCTGGAGGTCTATTAAACCTAATCAAAGCTACCACAACCATCTGATTGAGACCTCTCCTCTCAGACAAAGGTATTGAACCCTAACCCTAATCCGAGTCTTTTTTTATTCATTATACGTATTTATTGTATTTCATACCATATAAACTATATAGATGTACTCTTCTTGAGTAGATGAAGGTTTAGGAACAAACCCCATGCAATTTGGTTGAGTCTACGTAGAGATTTTAAGGTTTAAGTGTGAATGGCTGACGGGTTAGATCTTAGGAAAGATAACAGAGTCGTTTCATCGCGCGCATACCCAATGGATGGAGGAGATCAAGCTGGACAGACTCTTAGTGCATAAAGTGTGATCTGTGTGGAGACTATGTGGCTGGCGGCATCAAATGGCAGAGTGACGTGTGGATTCCTTGGAGCGGATGAGGTTGAAGTGGTGCCATGCTAGATAAGTACAAAAAAAAGGATTTTTGAATAAATTTAAATGCCTAAACTTAAAAAATTCATGTCTTTCTCTAGAAAAGTCATAAAAATAAAAGAAAAACATCCTCTTGCTTAATGAACAGAGGAGAATAATGTGGATTAAAAACAAAAATTATTTGACAAACATATGATTTTAAATGAACTAAATACCCTCTTTGCTATTTTAATTCTCCGTGATTAACTATTGCTCACCATGGCTTGAAATTTTGAGGGTTTATTTGTCATGATAGAGGGCATGTTTTTTGATTTTTTCAAGGTCAGAGGGCAACTCTATGCTCCTAGCCCTAATTTTCATGCTAGAGTGGCCATTTTGGCTTATTTTAAATATATAGATCAAAATATCACTTGTAAAACTATGGGAATAATTTTGGTAGGTTTCTTGTGGTCAGAGAAGTCTACGAAAAAATATCATGATGCTTTGGAGTACCTTGTGAATTTCTAAATTTAATTAAATGCAAATATCTTGTATTAATTTATGTAAATTAAATACTCATAAAAAATTGACAAAATCAATCCCATATTGTTCATAAAGTTCATGTTTATTCACTGTAAAAATTTGAAAATTATTTGACTAAGTCGAAGCACCAAAGTTTATTTTTTAGAAAATCTTGTATTTTTGTATAAAAATAATTATAATAAATTAAATACACTTGGGAAAATTATGAAAGGTGGTTTTCTGAGTTCCTTCTGATCAGAGGTACTTAGAAAAAATAAAAGTAATTTTTGGTAAAATACTTGATTTCTGAGCTTCATTTTGGATTTAAAATGATTAAAAATAATTAAAAAATCCTAAAAATACAAAAAATATTTCAAAACGTGTCTAATTGCTCCCTGATCACTTAGGACTCAATAAGATATTTTTCTTAATTTTTCATAAATTAAAAAATAATTTTTAAAGGCTTAAAAGTGGGTTTTTTCTTATTTTCCCATTAAAATAATTATAATAAATTAGTTCAAAAGACCATGAAATCTTGCCTAAGTGTTTCTCTGACCCTAGAAAACCTCTAATAATTTTTTCATAAATAAAAAGTTTATTTTGGAAAGCTAAATAAATTAACTTTTGAAATTCCTATTTTTCTAAATTTAAATAATTATCTAAATTAAATTAAATTTTGAGAATCCACATATTCTTCTCTGATATTATAATTACCTCATGGATATGACACTTTAAACCCTCAAAGTCATTTGAGTTGGATTTAGTGAGTTATAAGGTGAAGTGCCCCAAGGGCGAAGTGGTAATTTTAGACGTTGGTGCATTAATCAAAACTTAGGATTAACAAAGGTAAAATGGGTAATTTTAATCTTAATAAATATGTTTGGATGATTGCAACAAAATTGGGATTAAAAGGTAGAAACCCACTCATCGCCCTTACACAACATCAACAAAATCATAATCCTCCTGACCTTCATGACTTGGAAGTCAATTAAGATTAAACGATTCTTAAGTAATTGGCTTAAGTCAGAAAGATGATAGTGTAAATTTGGTCTATTGGACTTGTCATATTTTGCTCTAAAACCATCTACTAGGATCTTCCATGATCTAAAAAAATCATAGCTTGGGGCTTGATAGCTAAACCTTCATCTACTCCTGCAATTTAAATTCCTTGCAATATTATATACATGCCTTGTAAGTACTGAACTTTCAGGAGGAGGAACGAGAAGACTTGCTAGGTAAGCTTTTACACTTTACAGTACCGTCTTTTCTTGTACTTTCCACACTATATTTTTATACTTATAAAATTGGCATGTTAAATAACGATATCACCCTGCATGAAAACAATAACTGCTAGGATAGCCACCAAACCAAAACTAAAACTAAAATCAACCAAGATAAAATTCACAGCCACAACATTCAAAATATAAGACAACTCAAAATTTTACCACAAACATCACAAAAAAATAATTGCAACTAAATTAAGATGTCTCTATCGGATGATCCTATGGTTGCTAACAAGACTTCCCACTGTATAAATGAAAGTATGGAATTCATTAAGTTGAGTTTAGTAAATTCATTTGGACTAAGTGAATCCGATAGAAAATAATGGTACCAGAATGAGGGAACCAAAGGATCCTAACTGGTGTCGCTCTAATCAACTTTAATATGCCTCATAATATTTAAAGAACCGTAAGCATAGGGACATTTGATTTGACATTATAACTTGACATATTAGAAAACTTAAACTCGTTACGACAAGGGGCTTAGAGTTAACATTGTGGGCAACACGATCATCTTCAACATCAAGAGGACCTACAATAACATATATTCCCTTAGAATTAAACAACAAGCCATAGGATTTTGAGGTTGTCTGCCTAGTGCGACATAAACCCTCACCTCATCTTTAGGCCTTTGTATGACTCTCTTGTACAATATACTCCCTAACTTGTTTTAGGATTCCAAGGTTGTCGTTCGTCACGACCTAAATCCTCACATCTTCTAGGCTATTTGTGTGATCATTTCACACAAATTTAAGCCCTAAATAAATAAAATTGGTAGGATGAAATACTTATATAATTTCTCCTCAAAACTGAAGCCAAACATAGGATAGCTTGGGAGATCACCGAGGTTCTCCTCCAGATCCATAACATCCCCTAGTTCTTCCTCCTTTGGACTCTACAATAAAATGTTCCAAATTTGAGTCATTCCCATTCCACACCTCCTCTTCCGATTTCATTGAAATGTCCTAATTCCTTTGACCTCCTTGAAGATAATATTTCTTGATTTTTATCGAGAGTTTTCTTGAGTGACTTTTGTCATTTAAGATGTAATTAGCTATAGGGGCTTGCCCTTATAGGAAGCTTTTCTAAACCTAGCTTAATATAAACCCTATTTAATTCTTCATATTAAATAGAGGAACTTGTCAACAAATATAACGGTTTCATAGACCAAACGGATGTCATATATTTCTTAGTTTATTTGATTGAGTCTCATCCTCAAGTCTTGTGTTTATCTTTCGGGATAGAAACAAGTTATGAGGTATTGTGTTATTTCATTTAAACTATGAAAAATATGGGATCAGATTGATTTCATTTTTTCTAAACTCTAAATATATATGTAAATTAAATGTCCTTCTAAAGTGGGCGATGCGATTTTGATTCCGGTGGCTGACTGCTTCCAACGGGCAACTCCTTCAACCAAAAATATTGTCGACATAATCCTATGTTTAATTCCATATTTTCTAAGTAAGTGTCCATTCTAAAATTGTTAAAGTGACTTCCCCATTAGTAATGATCACTCTTCGCATTCCAAATTTAGTAAAAAATTTTTTGTTTAAAAATTTTGCAACACTCAGCGCATCACAATGAGGCAAGCTTATCACATTAATCCATTTAAACACATAGTCCACAACTAATAAGATATAAATACTTCATGAAGATGGTACAAATGGACCCATAAAATCTAAACCCCATACATAAAAAATTTTAACTTCTAAAGTAAACTTTAGGGGCATTTCATCTCTTTTAGATATATTGTCTACTCTCTGACATTGATCACAATTTTTCACATAATTATTAACATTCTTAAACAATGTAGGACGATAGATTCTAGAGTGTAAAATTTTAAATGCAGTCTTATCTATTCTAAAGTGTCCCTCAAATTCAGATTTATGACATTTTTGTATAATTTCAAGGGCTTCAATAATTGGTAGACATCATCTAATGACTGAATCACGACATTTATTATATAAATAATAGTCATCCTATAAGTAAAACTTTGCATCATACATAAATTTCTTTTTATGGTGGCTTGTCAGTCCATATGGTAGAATATTACTAACTAAGTAGTTAACTATATCAACATACCACGACATATGCCACTCAGCAACAACATAGAGTTGTCCATCAGGAAAATTCTCATTTATGTTATCCTCATTGTTTTTTTCTTTTCCATGTTCAAGTCTTGACAGGTGATCAACAATTTGATTATCAACTCCTTTTCTATCCACTATCTTAAAATCAAATTCTTGCAAAAGAAGGACCCATCTGATTAATCTTGAGTTTGCATCCTTTTTTGACATAAGATATTTAATAGCAGAATGATCATTATGCACAACACATTTAGCTCCAAGTAAATATGACCTAAATTTATCAAAAACATATACAATTGTCAACAACTCTTTTTTAGTTGTTGTGTAATTAATTTAAATTTCATTAAGAGTTTTGTTGGCATAATATATGACTTTAAAATTCCTATGATATTTTTGTTCTAAAATAGCTCCAATAGCGTAATCACTTGCATCACACGTTAATTCAAACAACTTTTCCCAATCAGGTGAAGCAACAATGGGTGTAATAATTAACTATTCCTTTAATAAATTGAAAGCTTTAATACAATCATCACTAGAATCAAAATTAGTATCTTTTTCTAAAAGATGGCAAAGAGTCTTAGCAATTCTAGAAAAGTCTTTAATATACCTCCTATAGAATGCAACATGTCCAAGAAAACTTCTTATAGCAGTTGTTGCATTGGGAGGTTGAATTCAGCAATAATTTGAATTTTTTCTTCATCCACTTCCATACCATTTTTAGAAATTTTATGTCATAATACAATTCCTCTTGTGACAATAAATTAACATTTTTCCCAATTGAAACCTAAATTTGTTTCTTCACAGTGTTTTAGAACCTTTGCTAAATGATTCAAGAATGAATCAAAAAGCATTCCAAAAAACTAAGAAATCATCCATAAACACTTCAATTCTTTTCTTAATTAAGCCACAAAAATTAGATATCATACAACTTTGAAAATTTGCAGGTGTGTTACATAAACGAAAGGGCATTCTTCTAAAAGCAAAAGTCTCATATGGGCTTATAAATGTAGTCTTTTCTTCATCCTCTAAAGCAATAAGTATTTGGTGGTAACCAGAATATCCATCCAAAAAGCAAAAGTATTCATGTTCTGCTAGTCTATCCAACATTTGGTCCAAGAATGGTAAAGGAAAGATCCTTCCTAGTGATAGCATTTAGTTTTTGATAGTCAATACAAATTCACCATCTAATGACTTGTCTTGTAGGAATTAATTGTTCTTTTCATTTACGACCACAGTCACTCCTCCTTTCTTAGGAACACAATGAATAGAACCAACTCATGCACTATATGAAATTGGATAAATAATCCAAGCATCAACCCACTTTAAAATTTCTTTTTTTACCACTTATTTTATCATAGAATTTAGTCTCCTTTGAGGATCAACCTTGAGTTTAGGGTCATCTTCCATTAAAATTCTATGCATACAAATCAAAGGATTGATTCCTTTAATATCTGCTAGCGTTCAGCAAAAAGTTTTTTTATAATTTCTTAGTTTTGCCAATATTTTTTCTTCTTTATCTCTAGTTAACCCTAAGGATATTATAATTGGTAACGTAGATGAATTTCCTAAGAATGCATACTTTAAATGCATAAGAAAAACTTTCATCTCAAGTTCAAGAAGTTTTTCTATTAAAGGAATTAGAGATTTATTATTTTCAGTAGTATCCCAAATCTTAAACTTTTCTTGAACATGATCCTCAACATTTATCTCTGATGACTTTTCTTCAAAATCTATTCCATTCTGATCTAATAATACTTCCTTTTTTTCCTCAGAAATGACTTCACATTTTTCTTGACATGTTTAGCAATCATATAATAAAAAATATCCATCCTGTAACAATTTTCTTTAACATGATACCTCATTGACTTTAGAACATTAAATATCTTAAGAAATTTTGAAAATTGTTGATAAAGCTTTTGCTGTCTCAGTCTTTGAGGAAATGATGGTGGGGGTCTTTCTAAATCATTTTAAGTTGGAGAGGCGGATTGTTCTGAGACTTAAGAAATATTTTCTTTAGGTTCTTCAATCTCCTTTCAACTTTGCTCTCTTTTTGATTTCTGACACACCAAAAATATGTTGGATTTTTCATATTTATTTTAACTCATTTTTGGTGATATATCACTTTAAAGGAAGGTATTTTTCATGTTTTGCTACAGATGTGATGATTTAAGGCATTTGGATCAAAAGAAAGCAAAAAGGAACGAATTTGGAGTGAAAAGAGGCCAGTTAGAAAAATCTGCCTACTAGCGCAGACTGCGCCCTATCTAGCACCAACGATGCCCAATTCCAAAGAGTTCAAAACATTTGAAACGATAATGCATCAATGACACCCTATCCAATGCTGACGGCACCCAATGTCAGTTTGGCCCTGAATTCAATGTATTTGGACTGATTTTGGAGTGTCTCTTGAGGAATCTCTTGGGAAATTCATTCTAAACAAATTTAAAGTGTTTTTGGCGCCCTAGTTCTGTGTTGTGAGTCTTGTGGGGAGTGTTTTGTCTTTTTTGGAGAGTGTCGTGAGAGTTTATGGTTTGTGAGGGTCTTGTGAAGGATTCCTCTCTAAGGAGTGTAGGACGAGATGAAGAGTGAAAAATTGCTTCCTCCTTACTTATCCAAAGAGGGAATAGTGTGTTGTTGTAATGTGAGAAGAAAATTCAAAGGAACTTCAAGAGATTTTCTTAGGGAAGTAATTGAGATAAGTTGTATTTACTTTTTATTGTTTGTATGATGTTGTTTTTATGTATAAAATCCTTATTTTATTGTATCTTCCTCATGAATTCTGGTAGATTTCTTTGTTTTTCTCCTTGCAATGAGATATGGTTAAGTGATGATTTAGATTGGATCTGTCAAATTAATGCTAAAATGTTCTGATGATTTTACAGTTCGTGCTTCTTTAACTTTTTGATCTAACCAATTGAATTGTTAAAACTTGTTGTGAAACATACAATCTGGAAGGACTATAAGAAAAGTGAAGATCACATTCAATTTCCATGGATGGTGAAGTTCATGGGGGTTGAATGCAAATAAATAGGGAAATATATTTTATTGGACATAAAATTAGAGATTTTAGAGTGACAGACTAAAATCCTCAATTCGATTTTAGTGTTTGGAAACTAAAGCCAGAGTTAACCTTCAGATAAAGGGAAGTGGGAGCTTTGAAGTGAGAGCCAGTATCATCCCATCCTAACTACGAATTTAGGGACTAAACCTAAGATTAACTAATGTTCTTTATAGCACGTGGAAGAGGGTAAAGATTAGGTATGCTCCTATTTGGCACAATACAAGGTCTTCATTAATCTTTATCTTTCACTCACTATGATATCATTATAAGGGGGAGGATGCCTTTTCCATATTTGAAACTTTCAATACAAAACTTAGTTCTGTGTTAGATAACTTTGTTTAGAAGTTTAGAAAGTAACTTTAGTAAACTTAAAAAATTAGCCATATTTACACTATAACAACTTTAATATTTACAGTACGCGCATTGTGATTTGAATATTGGATTTTTATACTATGTTTTACGCTTTAAAATTTCGTAACTTTTCCTGTGGGATCGATAAACATGACTCCAATAGAGCCGTGTATTACTTGAGCGATACGTATACTTGTATTTATATAATTATGACTAATAAAAAGATATAAAATTAATCAAAAACATAAAGTACGCATCAAGTTTTGGTATAGTTGCCAAAGATTAAAGTCTTAAAGTAGTGATGCCAACTTGATAAAACCGAGCATATAAAAAGGTCACGATCACGTTTTTGCTGCTATTGCTGGGGAAAGTATAAATACGACAACAATAAAATTAGTAGTATTTGAAAATTTTTATTTCTTTATTTGCAATTATGTGTGCTTACTTACTTTAAGAATTTATAGTGTGATTTTGTATGCGTAGTATTGTATCTGAAGCTTTAGTGCCTTACGATTGAAAGTTAGAATGTACTATCAAACAAATTTGGAAGCAAAAAAATGAATTTAAAAATTTGAAAAAAATGACGAACAATTTAAATAATCAAAGAAATGAAAATGAACATAAACTTAAACCTTTAAGAGATTATCCTAACCCTACATCATATGAAATTCACTTAACTACTCAAAATTCTAATGTAGCCGCTAATTCATTTGAACTTAAACTTGTTATTATCCAAATGGTACAAAATAATCGATTTGGCGGGACACCGAATGAAGGTCCTAATTTACATCGTCTTAGTTTTCTAGAATTGTGTGTTGTAAATATGATGGAGTGTCGAATGACACCGTGATACTTAAACTTTTTTTCCTTTTTCACTAAGGGATAAAGCTAAGGTGTGGTTAAATTTGTTAGCATCGACCTGGATCTATTAGAACTTAGGGAGAATTATCACAAAAATTTTTGTCAAAATATTTCCCTCCATAAAAAACTACTAAGCTTAGAAACGATATTACATCTTTTTTTGTCAGTTTGAAGGGGAATCAATATATGAAGCTTGTGAAAGATTTAAAGATCTCCTTAGGAAATGTCCACATCACTATTTATCTGATTGGTTAATAATTCAAGCATTTTATAATGGATTAGTAGGATCTCTTAGATTGATTATTGATACCGCTGCTGATGGATAATTAATGTTAAAACCTTTTGACGAGGCATATTCTTTAATAGAGGAGATGACTACTAATGATTTTCAATAACTCTCTGAACGGGTAAATCCTAAAAAAGTAGATAGTATTCAAGATTCTGATGCAATAACCATGATAGTTTCTCAAATTGCTGCTCTTTCAAAGAAAATAGATCAATGCATAATGAACTATTCTTAAATGCCTCAGTTGTTAGAGGAAAATTCATTAGGACAAATAGTAGATTCTCAATCATCATATGAAACTTTGAATGCTATAAATAATAGACCAAACAATCCTTACTCAAATTATTACAATTTTGGTTGGAAAAATCACCCAAACCTAAATTAGAATAATAATAACACTGATACTGCTAATCCGCAGTGAAGGAAAAACTCAATGAACCAATTGGGAAATTTGAACAACCAGGGAAACACTAACTTATACCTTCTTATCCTCCATGTTTTAATAGTAACCCACAATTTAAAAAGAAGAAACTGTCTATAGAAAAATTAATTTTAAACATAGGGAATCAATTACAAAGTCAAGAGAACTAATTACAAAGTCAAGGGAATCAATTACAAAGTCAGGGAGCTGCAATTAAAAATATGGAAACTCCATTGGAGCATATTGCTACTGCACTTAGAAATAGATCTCCAAGAACTCTCCCTAGCACTGTTGAAATCAATCCAAAATTTCAAGGTAAAGAACAAATTAAGGTTATTCAATTAAGAAGCAGAAAAAAATTGGAAACAAGAGTACAAAAAGAAACTGAAGTTGAAAAAGAGAAGGTGGAAATTGAAAAAGGAAATGATAATTTATATCAAGATTTAAAATATCCGCTCAAACTGATGAAAATTACTGTAGAAATACCACCACCTTCGTTTACTCAAAGATTGAAATAACAGGATAGAGGTAAACAATTTTCAAAATTTCTATAAATTTTCAAAAAATTAACAGTAAATATTCTCTTCATTGAAGTCTTAAAACAAATGTCAGATTACGTGAAGTTTATGAAGGATAAACTTAACAAGAAAAAGAAGTTCACATATCACAAGACTGTTGCACTTAGTGAAGAATGTAACACAATTATTAAGAAAAAGCTTCTTGAAAAACTTAGAGATCCTGGTAGTTTTAGTTTTCCTTGTGTGATAGGTGAAAATTTTTTTGGAAGAGCCTTATGTGATTTGGGAGCCAGTATTAACCTCATGCCTCTATCAACTTTTTAAAATTTAGGAATAGGAGAAATTTCTCCCACTTCTGTAACTCTTCAATTGGCTGATTGTTCTATTACTTATCCTAAAGGAGTTGTAGAAGATGTTTTAGTAAAGGTTTATAAATATATCTTTCCTTTGGACTCATTATGTTAGATATATAAGAAGATAAAGACAATTCTATTATTTCGGGAAGACCATTCCTTGTAGCCGGAAGAGATATGATAGAAGTTCATAAAGGGGAATTAACTATAATAGTTAATAATCAAGAGGTACCATTTACTATTTTAAAATCAATGAATATCCCTTAATATAAAAAGATGATGTATGCTTTCGAATGGAAATTTGTGATTATTTGAGAGATGATCATTTTAAGGAAAAGTTTGAAGAGAAAATAGAGAATGAAGATTTTAAATGTAAGGATGATCATGAAATGGAAGATGATCATGACGAGATAGATAATGAAGAGCTAGATTATGTTCAAGAAAGATTTGAGATGTTGGATACTAAAGAAAATTATGATAAAAGTTTAACTCTATCTACTATAAAACATCCTAAACTTGATATGAAAATTCTACCTAACGATTTAAAGTATATGTTTTTAGGAGATTTATCTACATTATCATTTATTGCATCCTCAGATTTAAATGATTTATAAGAACAAAAATTATTGGATACATTAAAAAGACAGAAAAGCTTTTGGTTGGACTATAGCTGATATTAAAGGAATCAATCCTTTGATCTATATGCATAGAATTTTATTACATCAACAAAATAAACCTAGAGCTGATCAACAAAGGAGATTAAATTCAATAATGAAGGAAGTAGTAAAGAAGGAAATTTTAAAATTGTTAGATGCTAAAATTAAAAATCTGATTTTAGACAGTGCTTAGGTAAGTCTAATTCATTATATTCCTAAGAAAGAAAGAGTGGCCATTGACGTGAATGAAAGAAATGAAATAGTAACAACAAGACAAGTCATTGGTTAGTGAACTTGTATCAATTATAGAAAATTAAATGCTGCCACTAGGAAAGATCACTTTCCTTTATATTTTCTAGATCAAATGTTGGATAGTTTAGCTGGGCACAAATATTATTGCTTTTTGGATGGAATAATTGGTTATCATCAAATCCATATTGCTCCTGAGGATCAAGAAATTACCACATTTACTAACCCATATGGAACTTTCACTTTTCGAATGATGCCCTTTGGATTATGTAATGCACCAATATTTTAAAGATGTATGATGTCAATTTTTAGCAATCTTATAGATAATAGAATAAAATTTTTTATGAATGATTTTTCTATATTTGGAATTTCATTTGACACAAGTTTAAATAATTTAGAAAAAGTTTTAGAGTTATGTGAAAGAACAAATTTATTTCTAAATTGGGAAAAATGTCTATTTATGGTTGAAGGAGGAATTGTACTTGGGCATAAAACTTTTGAACATAGTGTTGACACTATTTTGGTTGATGAGTTGCCCGTAAGATGTTGTTGGTCACCGGAATCGAAATCCCTTCTCCTGCTTCGGAAGGACATTTTAATTTATATATATATATATATATATATGTATATTAGTT